>JH720018.1:0-67623 GCA_000231845.2 Tetrahymena malaccensis 436 | reverse complement strand
TTTATCTGTAATCAGATGAAGATATACTACTATTACATGCTAAGCATTAAAGCTATCCACTTGAAATTTAGCATCCATTACATTAAATAGGACAAATTTTACATGTACTGCTAGATGTATCAAAATATTAATTAGCACTGCATTAAAAACATTGTTGTGTTATCGGACTATTTTCATGATAATTAACTTAACAATCACAAGTTTGATTTGCGACATTAAGTATCCTATGATCAGAACTTGAATCACAAGATTTACAAGTATTCCTTTGATTATTAATGCAATTCAGACAAGTGATATCACAAGGTTTGCATGTCAAAGTACCATCATCGTAATACCTATCCTAGCAAGAACATAATTTGCTTTAACTAAAATTTTGTCTGTTGTTAGATGGAATAATGCTACCTGAGCATGCTAAACATTCTAATTATCCATTCGAAATTTAGCATCCATTACACTAAATAGGACAATTAATGCATTAACTTTTTAAAGTATCTAAATAATAATTAGCAGCACATACACATTATCCACTAGGATTTAATGAAAAATTATTTGCAGTGTCACATGCAAGACATTGATAAGGTGGCCCTGAAGGTGAGCATTATGCACATCCAGGATTACAAATTAAGGGAACAAAACTAATTTCTGTTAATTATGTTTGAATTTGAGTGAATTTTGTATTTGATTTATATAAATAATTAAATTACTTTAAATAGAATATTAATTTGAAGAACCTACTGTGTTACAATTTATTATGAAATCTAAATTATCCTTAAATAATATATAAAATATTTTAATTAAATACTTTATCATTTTTTATTTTATTTTTGCTGAGTTAATGTTTTAATTAAATTCTTATTTTATTTTCTATTCAATAAACTTCTAAAATTTTTAATTCATAATTAATGTAATATGTTAAAAATTTGCTTAATTATTTTAATTATAAAATTATAAAATTTAATCAACCAATCAAATTAACTGGAAAATTAAATGTTAGGGTAATTAGTTACTGAAAGTATGCTTGAAATATTAGGACTACAAGAAATTTATGATGTCAAACTATCATTAATAGTCGAAACTTTGTATCTATAAACTAAATAAATTAATTTAATTTTAGAGTAACTTTGGTGATGCTAATTTTATTTTACTTTTTATACTAGTAAGTGTTCTCCAATATATCAAATTTTGCTATTATTTAAAATAGGTAATTTATGATTGGCCTAATAATGAAATTGAGGTGATTGAGCTATCTGGAGAAAATACATTTGAAGTTAGTTAGAACGCTTTTATATTATTTGAAATAATTCCTACCATAAATCTTCTGTTTGTTCCTTACTTTTATGAGTTTATATATTATAATATAATTAATCTAAAAATTTACTCCAAACGAGAATAGAAAATTGATATTTCCAGCTTTTAAAGTCACAGAAAATGTAGCTAACTGTGAGAAAATTTTGGTTGATCCAGATAAACTAAATTATGTTTTGTCCCAACCTAAAAATGAAAATTATTTAAAATAATACTTGGTAAGCGTAAACTTACTTATGAGCATATTATTGCAAAGCCCCACTATATTGTTATCGTACTATGAAATAAAATTAGATTGGAATAATTAGGAAATTCAAAAGTAATTTTACTAAAATATAACTCACAGAAAAAGTTTAGCCAGTACAGCCATTAAGCTACCAAAGGAATGTGTTATCAAAAAAGTCAATTACTTTTTTTTATATAAATTTATTTAACTTATTGACTAAATAAAACTGTAATACTTTAAATTGTCCCATCTATGTATCCTAAAATAACCTAAAATTTATTTAATCGATTATTTTCTGGTTATTTTAAGAATAAAGGATTTTACTTTTGTTCCTTCAGCATTATTTAGAGAGGTCAATTATTTAGATAAAATATATTTGTTTGAAAAAGATAGAGGATTTTATTAAGAATCTAGATAGTAGATCGCAGTTTAAGTAAGCATTAAAAAAGTTCCTTACTAAATTTAGTTGAAAGAGTTTTTAATAAATTAAAAAGTCTAATAATAATTACTAAATAGTCAACGCTAGTTAGGTTAGTGCAAATTGAATCTATTTAGTATGCTTAAATGTCTGATGGATTGCTTAATGAGTATACTTATATTATTAAATAAAAAAGATTAAGGTGAAAAAAGATATATTTTAACATTTGATTGATTACTGTTTAAACCATAAGTGCTATTCGAATATTCATGAGTTGCTGCAAACTTAGACGAACTAATTACTAAAACCTAAGTACTTAAATCAGAATCATCATATTTAACACTAGTTACTACCGCTAGTGCTTATTTAAGAAATGCTATAAGCACAAAAAATATAAATGATTTTTAATAAATTATCATTATGTAATTAAGTATTCTTTACTTAATTTTATATTATTTGCAGAGTATTCAAATAATTACTTTTATCAAAAATTTAATGTAAATCTTTACTTAATAATCTAAATACAATTTATAATTTAGAAATTGATAGTTTGTTATTAATATATATCTAATAGGAGAATATTATTGAAAATTATAAAATGTAATGTTATTTTTAGAAAGAATAAATAATCTTCAAAATTCTTTACTTTAAATTTTAAATTATCTAATATAAACAAAATAAATAAATAACATTTTATAAAAACAAAAAATTATACTGATTAGATTTAATTTTAAAATTGATTGAGTTTTGTATTAAAAAACTTATAATTTAGACACAGCAAAGTATTAAAACACTTGAATTTGATAATATTTACGATAAAATAGAATTTTAATAATAAATATCATTTTATATTAAGATTATTTAGAAACACTCATTTTTAAAGTGCTCAAGAAATAATGTTTTTAAGATACGATTATTTTATAGCAAATTAGTTGATTTGATTATCAATTTACTTTCTTATTTATGGTAAATATTATGTGTATTAAAAATTTTGAGTGTATGGTAAATTATAAAGTTAAGACTTTATGATTATATTAATCGCGATTATTACAAATGATTAAATTTTTATGTAAATTTCTTTTATAATTTTAAAAAGAAAAATTGATATAGCCAAGAGGTTATTTATTATAGCTTTCTAAAATAGCTATTATTATTTGTTAAAAATCATTAATTCAATTTTTAGATTAATAATTAGCATTTAATCAGATTAATTAGTTTTAATTTAAAAACATAAATATCATCATTCGTAATACAAATAAAATATTATTGAAAATAATAAAATAAATAGAAATATAATTCTACGCATATGTTTCTAAATGTGTTGATATTTTTTAGCAAATAAGAATATAGATATCATAAAAATATTATAATTAATATAAATAGCTACCAGACAAAAATTTTAAATAAAATTACAAGTAAATCTTATTTCTACTCAAATCAAACAATTTTTAAACTAAATAAAGGTTTTATAGTAAAATAGATTTATATTCCCTTAATTCACTTATAAAAGGGATAAATGAAATATTTTAAGATAATTTTTATTTTTTGTTCTTCTATTATTAAAAATTAGCATCAATTAAAACCTTCTAAATATTTTAATTTTAAAAAGAGAGAAAATGAACTTTGATATTTCAAAAAAGATGATTTTATTATTATTATGATATAAATTATTCCATATTTATCAATAATATCTAACTTTATGATTAAAAATGATTTATTCAAGATCTGAATATTATCATCATTTGATTTATTTAAAATGATTAAAATTAACTTAAATTAAACTTGCCATTTTTTTTTAGATTATAAAAAATCAATTCAATTTTATTAAGAAGAATTTCTTAAAATATTTTTTTAAAAGTTTATTTTAATTGATTTTAATATTTAACAAATTTTGGTAATACTCTTTTAATTTAATTTTTAATTTAATGCATAGAGAATTAAAAGTATTTAAATCTTTTTAAGAAATATTTTTATTTTAAAATTTAAAATGATTGTAAAAAAAGAAATTTCAATTTAATAATTTCTAAATAAAGATATGTTGATTCAAAGAAATTAATTCATGTACGATAAAAAAAAACATACATAGATACATGTAAAATTTAATAATCTATCTTTCAGATAGTTAAGCTAGCTATGAGTTTGTTTAAACCAAAAATAGTATATAATTTATAAAATATTTCTTTCTTTTATATATTATTCAATATGCAGATCTTAAAAAGTGATAGTATTGACTGAACGAGGACAAAATCAACTCCTATAACTAAAAAGAATGAAACATATTTAGAATTCGCATAGCTTGGTTCTTCATTACTAATTACTGCTAAAATTACATAATAATAAAATAATAATAAACATACCATTAAAAGTGCAGATAATTTTTAGCCTATTCTTGTTACTTTGTGCACTAATGTTACAAAGAAAACTCCTACCACTATGATTATTGAGCTAACTATCGAGATTATTATTTGTTAAGGGATATTATATGTTTCATCAAACACTGTTGACAAACATAATGAATGGACTATCCTGAGGTAAAAAAGATTGAATCTGATTGGTCTTGAAAGATCAGGGTCATAAGTATAAATTGTATTGAAGAAGGCATGAAGTATTTTAAATTAGATTAGGAAAGACAGTTTTTTGAACTTTTCAATACATATTAACTCATATTGATTTAATTTGATATTTAAGTTCACAAAACTATTTGTGCTATTTTGATCTTAAAATGTAGTTACTGTGATCTTGTTTGGATACATTTATTTGTTTTTATCTATAATTTCATCTTATTATTGAGGTTACTTTAGCTCTTTCAGTTAATCTGGTTAGTCTAATGCTAAAAGTTCAGATTTTTAATTTTTTTAGCTTTTCAAGCTTCCTGGTATTTAATTTAACAAAGAATCACTTTATCTTTAACTATCTAATCTCACTATTTCTAGTTAATCTTATTTCTTATTTTCAATTTAAATATTTGATGTTAATGTAGCTTTTAAATTTTATGTTTATATGATTTTTAGATTTTTAGATTAATTAAAAATATTTTCATTTTAATTTTTGTCAATTTACACAGCCATTCCATTTAATTCTTAGATACTTTCTAATTACAAGTTCGGTGTCTCATTCTTTCCACTGGAGGCAGGATTTTCTTATCCAGCTACAGGCATGATTTGTGACATAGTAGATTTGTTACATTTTTTATCTAGATTTTATCCATACTTAAATAACCCCAATAATAGTAATGTTATAGTGACTAGTGTCCAAACAATAGCATACTCATAAAAGTACTCAAAGTTTTGTAGGCTATTAAATCCATCTGAACTAAAAGCTTATTTTAAGTTTTTATTTATAAGCAATGCTTTTAAATCATCTGTTACAGTTGTAGGATTAGTGCTTTTACAATAGCAATAATATTTATTATTCTCTAAAAAATTTTAGCATCCATTAGATGACCATTCTTTTTTTTGTTATTAGAGGCAAGTTTGATTATTAGAAGATGGTTAAAGATTTTCAAACTTAAATATAAAATTTTTTTAAAGAGTACTGTTTTCAATTTAATCTTTATTATTTAATTATCTATTTATATGCAGATTTCTAATTTGATCAAAACAAGTGCCTTATTAATATAATAATCTATTTGAACTTGCATTTACTTAATCTATAGAATATTTTATGACTGGATTATTAGTAATAATTATGCTTGAATTAATATTTTTTATTTATTTAGTATAATTTTAGAACTCAGGTGTATATTCAAATGGATTTTGAGAGTAGATAGTCTTACCTAAATAATAATTGTAGGTTGTATTTGAATCCTCATAATTAATTATAACCTATTTGAGATTTTTTGTAGTAATTTATTAACAGTCTAGCGATATTAAATTCCCTTACAACTAAATACCTCCCTAATTTGGTAGGGTTGCTTTACTCAGATAACTGCATATTTGATCTGAAATATTCATTTGTTGAGATATTAAGTTGTTAGAAAAAGTTTATGTGGTAGAATTTAATATCTTAAAAGAGTCTACTATATTTTGAAGAAAGACGTTGTTGTTATTCATGAAAAGATCATTCTAACTATTTAATTATTTTTAGTTTTATAAAATGGCATTTAGTTAGTCTAGAACAATTACTGTATCAGATTCTTATTATTTAGTGATTGACTATTAAAGTTTAGCAATTATTTTATTTGCATATGTTGATATTAAAGAAGTATTAGGTAGATAATTAGTTTAGCTTATTATTTATTATATGAGCTAAACTTTTTTAATATTGACCGAATTTAGGTTATAAACTGGGTCTTATTTTGATATTTCTTCTCCTAAAATACACATATTTAAAATAATTGAAGAAACTGTTTAACTACTATCCATTTTTAGTGTTTAGTCAATTATGGTGTTAATTTAACTCTCACTAAGAGCAAGGGGTTATACACTTACCCTTATGGTAGCATTATAAACAGCTAAAAAGCAGTCTATAGCCTAAGCCATAATTGTTAAATTCCCTGAAGGGAGGATAGTATATATTGAGTTTTATAGACTTTAATCAACTATTTGTCTTCTTAGTATATTATTTGGAGACATCTTTTCTTGCTGGAAATCTGTTTCATTTTGGTAGTAGAAGAATTAATAAGATAGAGGTGCATTAGCAGATGTGCAACCAGACATTTATATTTTAAAAATTGTTTGTAGAGCTAATCCATTAGAATTATTAATAGTTAAAACACAATCTTTTGCTGGTAAGTTGATATTAAAGTTAGTAATACTTAAACTAGGCATAATATAGTATGGATTATAAACTGAGAATCTTACTTAGACTATAGGAAGATCTGGAATAATATTTACAAAATAATCCCAAATTCTGAATCTCACTTAATAATAGTCAAACTTGATGGCACCTACTACAGTGTTATTATAAAGTATCGCCCCTGAATAGCTTAGCAAGTCAGATGAAATATCACTTTCATAAATGAGAGTTGCATCTATATCTTAATTAATATTTACTTGTATTAATTAGGATTGATCTCTAAATTAAATAATTAAATTAGGTATATCCAACTCTGATAAGAACACAACAGCTTACTGAGATTTCTACCTACTATCTTTATTTCCTGTGAAACTAAATAAAAGAGTTTAATATGGATTAAAAGTCGAACCTGGTATTGAAAAAGAAGTAACATTCTGTGGCAAAATAATATGATGGTTTTTATAATCATAACACTTGTTATCATTTAAATTAGAGGTAAGTGAAATACATTCCCACTTTAAATTTATTCCTTAATCCTAGTTTTGATCTTATAACTCTAAATCTCTTGCTTAACCAGTTAAGTTAAGAGGCTACTTAAAACTAAAAGATCCTTTTTACTCATTTATGATTTAAATAAACAAATCAGATATACTTGGTGTAATTGTTTAAGTTTTAAAGTTCATAATACTTGAATCACTGACTAAAGAGGCATTTATCTTTTATTATATAATAAATTATTTAAAAATAAAATAAACTTTTTAATTAATTATTTACATTTAAATCTAATCCTATTTGCTAAGGAATAGTATATTTTTTTACTGTGATTATTGTTTAATTGTATTTAAATTGAGTTAAGTTTTAATTCAGATTAGGTTGATATTTAGAGTTAATCTATATGTTTAGAGGTTCATTTGTGATTGTTGCTCCTGTCTAATCGCATGTTTGTATGAAGAATAAAGCATAAATTAATAAATCCTTGTATCTATTTTATAAAATAAAAGTTTTTTCTTTTTTTTTATTAAATCTTAATAATGAATGAATGCTATATATTTAAGGTTTTCCTTATTTTATTTTATTGTAGGACTCTTTATTTTAAATGTAATTAAATATTTGAATACCTGAATATTGGATTACTTTAGGTTTCTAGCTTAATAATTAGGTCTTTCTACTTTTGAAATTGAGTAGAGAATTATAAATTTTATGAGGAATTTACTTTAAGTAAATATTAGAAGTATGCAGTTATTTTAGTGTTTGCAGGAACCAGTTACTTTAAAATTACTAAAGAGGTACTCTTCTAGCTATTTGCGTCTGAGACAATCTTATTAACTTCTTCAAGACTGTTTTCATCCAAGTTTGGCGAAGCTGATACACTCCATGTAAAATTAAAGAATCCTCTTGTAGCATCATTTATGATATCTACTACTGAAAAAGCAATATCATAGCACGTATTTTGTGTTTGACTGAATTAAATAGTAACTGACGGCTATTTGAGATCGTTCCTTTCCTACTTAACTTTGGTTAAGTAAAATGTTTCTATAAAGATATCTTATTAGCTAGTTTTATAACTGAGAACCCTTGGAATGAATGAAATTGTATCATTTTCCATAATTTTTGCATCATTACCTATTAATATTAAAATATTTAACAATGATAAACATAATTTAGTTAAATTTACTAAGTTAAACTTTTATTTTAGTATCTTGTATAGAGCAATTTGATTGAGAACCAAGAAGATGAAGTGTACTTTCTTAGAATATTGTTTCGCACTAAAGGTTTGTAATTGTATTCAAAGGAACACCAAAATCAATTAACAAAGTTGGAGTATCTTATGCCAAAGTAGCTTATAAAACAGCAATTTTATTATAACTACATTCATAGAAAATACCTCTCTTGTCAATAGTATTTTTGCAAACACATGTATTCCCTGAGATATTCATAGAGTCATAACAGTCTAAACATTTATCACTTTATCCGTATTCACAAGATTTGCAGGTGTTAGCACATACTTAACAATCAGGTTTTATGTATTCCTAGCATTATACACATTACCACAAAGTCGAATCTTTTTTGTAATTATTTGGGCACCACTAGTAACAATATGATCCTAGACTGTACCATCCTGAATAACAGCTTCTACATTGGTTATTTGCTGGTCCTATACATGATTAACAAGATGAATGGCAATTTTAGCATAGATAGTTTTAAGCAGGTTCTCTATACTAATTAAGTGAGCAAATTTTCAAGCATTTATTGGCTTATGAAACATATTCATAGCCATTAATGCAAGTCCCACAGCTTTATGCATCTACACAAGATAGGCAATTTTCAACACAATTAGAACATGCATAGTGATTTTATGGGTCTCTAAATTAATTACTATTGCAAATAAGTAGGCACTTTTATTCTTGTTGAATAAACTCATAGTTACTTTGACATTAACTGCAGCTTAATCCATCTTAGCATTGTAGACAATTATCTAAACAATTAGTACAAATATACCCATTATTTGAATCTCTGTACTAATTACTCAAGCAAAGAGCTTTACATTTAAATATTTATTAAATATATTCATAGTTTGGAGCACAATTATCGCATTAGTTTTGACTTGAGCATTATAAACAATTATCAATACAAAGGTTACACTACTAAGCCATTGTTTATTAATCTGTAATCACTGAGTACTATCCTTAAGGGCAATTTTTTTTGCAATAATATTATGAGCTATTATTTGGATTCTAAGTCTTTGTGTATAAGTTATTACACTGAGTACAACTAATATTTTAGTCACAATTTGAGCATCCTTCTGTGCACTAATTTATTTAGGAGTAAATTAAAAATGTTTATTTTGCAATTAAAATTAAAAATTTTAAAATTCCTTAAAATAATTTTATTTTCAATAAAAGATATTTTAAAAACAAGTAGAATTTTTTAAGTGAAAAGTTAGTTTATCAAATTTTTTAATAAATATTAGGAAGTATTGAAATTACTATGCATTATTTTTTTTGAGAGCTATACCCATATCCATATTAGCAATTATTACAATCATTAATACTAGTACAGCTAAGACAATTATTCACACAAGATCTACACTCCTAAGCCATAGTATTATTATCAGTAACATAATTGTATTATCCCTGCTGGCAATTTTTTTAGCAGTATTGTAGAGCACTATTAATTGGGTTTGTTTTCTAAGTGAATCCTTCCAAGCATTAAGTGCAGCTTTGATTTTAAGTGCAACTTGAACATCCTTAAGGGCAAGGTAATCGCTAAAAGTAAATAAAGATATTCAAATAATCATTAACTAAAAATCATTAAAATGTTCTAAATTTTAAATTAGAAATTATATTTAATTGATTTATCATCCAAAAATAGTTTCTTATAAAAAATAATTTAAGGATTAAAAAAATGAACTTTACTTCACACTATTAGCTCTATGGATTATATAAATATCCAGAGATACATTCTTGGCAAACTTTAGTGGAATAATCTACATATGCACAATTTTAAATACAGGGTCTGCAAACATATGAACCTGCAAGAACATGATAAAGAGATCTACATCCACTAGAGCAATTTCTAGCACAAATCATTTAATTTTTAACATAAAGATCCTTAATCATAAAAGTGAATCCTTTTTCACAACCATCTGGTTTACAGTTTTAAGCATCTTAACAATCTAAACACCCTTCGACGCACTTGAATTTTAAGTATAATTAATAAGGTTAAAAAAGCGATCAAATTTATTTTAATTTTTAAATTTCATAAAATAATAACAAATAAGATTAGGGGGAAGGAAGCATTGCTTTTAGGGTTTAGTATCAACCATAATTATTAGAATACTTATTTAAAGAAAATTAAGTTAAAAAATTAAATAAAAAAAATACCTCATATTTAATATACACATTAACAAATTCTAACTAACAATTATCTGAAGTATCGCTTATCGTATTAATACTTATTTATCTAATATTATTACTTAATTTCGTATTATAACCAGTACCGACACTACGCTTTCTTTAACTTATACAATTATCTACTATAAATCCTTCCGCCTTAATATTTATTATGGTATCAGCATTACAACTATGATTTTAGATTTATTTCTTACAAAAAAATTAAATAATGTGATTATAGTCTTTAATTAAGCCACTGTTAATAAATAAAAAAATTTATAATTAATATTTTGAAAAAAGAATATTTACATATTATCTACTTAAATAGAAAATGTCATCTAATTTTGTACAAAAGTTTGAATACTCTGATTATTACAATCAATAGTATATTAATATACCGCTCCCTTAATCCATTATTATATTAATTCTAAATGTTATACAGAAGTATAAGCGACATATTCCTATGCATTTACCAGCAAAATTAAGCCTTTTATAATACAAAAATATAATTCAAACAATAAATTTAAAACTTTAATTACAAAATAATGCTTTAAAGAGATTTTATTATTTGTTTTGTACTTTAAGGATCATCACTTTACTTTTTTATTTATTATTATTTTTTAATAAATTATTTATAATCTTAATCTGGGATTTGTTTAGATTTATATTAATAATTTTATGATATAAAAACTATAAATAATAAAGCGATTGATTTAATAATCTATTTACCTAATAAATGAAGCGCGATTCTTAATATTATAAATTATCTAAAGGCTAATCTCATATTTTTTTAATCTATATTTAAATTGATAAGTTAGTGTTTATAATATTTTTATTAAATGTTAACATTTTATTACTGAAATACTAAATATATATGACTAATAAATATGCTAAGTAAAGCTATGAAAAAACTCCTCACGCTTTGTGTGTAATAATGGTTCGATGCTATTTTTTCCCTTTAATTAATTAGATAAAAGAAAAGGCATTCAATTTTTATTATTAACAATTTTTAATTTAATTAACTTCATTCCCTTTTGTATCTACTATGTAAAACACTATCAAATCTGAAAGTATAAAATATTTGTAGTAATATTTGATATTCAATAGTATATCTTTTACTATTTTCCTACATTTCCCACATATTTCTTTATTAATTAGTTAGTTTTTAAAGAATAGATAGAAAAAAATAAAGATGATGATACATTTTAAATGGTGAATCAAAATTGATAAAACCATTAATAAAGTTTAGTATAACAACAATTAATTTAAATCAAAAATGAAAAAGCAAATTCTGAAGCTCCTTTTTACTTTTAAAATAAATAAATTTAGTGCTATCATATTAATAATATATTAGATTTATTTTTACTTCCTTTTATAAAAATATACATTCTTTTCTACCTCAAATAGGAATATAATGCTAATAATTTTTTTTGAAAGAATTAGAGTCAATTAGAGAACATTTTGTCTTAAATTTGGAATATTCTCCTCCTTTAATTCTTTCGCTGTTTAGTCATTAAAGCTTTTTATCCTTCCCAATTAAATAATTGATACACTTTTGCGAAACTTTAAAACTCTTTAATAATTTAATAATGATGACAATTGCCTATTAAGAGTTTAGTATTTTTAATCCACTTTTAATATTGTCTGAAAGAATCAGAGTAAATTAGGAAAAAATTGTCTTAAATTGGGAATATTCTCCTTCTTTAATTCTTTCGCTGTTTAGCCATTAAAGATTTTTATCCTTCCCAATTAAATAAATGATGTATTGTTGCTAAACTTTAAAATTCTTTTACAAGTTAATAATAATGGCGATTGCCTATTAAGAGTTTCATATTTTTAATCCGTTTTGATTAAATGCTTGAGAAAAACGAGTAACTAAAATATTTTAAATTTAAGCTATATTGTGAAATCTAAAAAAAAAAATATGTACAAGTATGCTTTAAAGCTATCAATCTTTCAGTTTTTAATACTTAAAAATCAATTAAACAGGATCATAATTCTTTCCTAATACTTAAAAACATAAGTGAATTTAATATATTTAATTTAGATAATTTTTGAAAAAAATAAAGGTATAATAATATTTTACTTAATATAAATAATATTTTTTTATTAATCAGGTTTTTTGTATTAGAAAAAAAGAATTTAAAATAAATTTAACTTAACTATACCATAAGTTCTGAAAAAGCAACATTGATTTATTTAATTTGTAATTGCTATAAATTATTTGTTAATTAAAATTTCCTAAAATTAAAAAGGAAATATATCATTCTCCCACCCTCATTATTTTGTAGTGTTTACTGTTCAAAATACTATAAATAAATAATTAATTTTAAATATATTCCTTTTTCTATTATTTTAAATAAAAAAAAAAATTAAATGAGAAATATAATTAAAAAAATTTCTTTAAATAATAATATATTTAACTTAAAGAAAAATTATTACAAAATTTACTTTTAAAAATAAAAATAATTAAAACAAACAAATTTAATAAAATTAATTTAATTAACATGCTTTATTTTAAATTAATTGCAGTTTGCAGACTGTTAAAAAATATTCCAGATAGCTATATAAATGATAGTAAAAGATTAATATTTGTTAGCTTTGTGAGAGTTAAATTAAAATTTTGAATATAAATATTTTACATTTATTATTAAATATTTTAAAAAAATTTAAATTTTGTTTTTATTTTTATAATGTTTTTATAAAAATGTATTTTAATGAAAGATATCAAAAGATATATCAGATTAAAAGATTTATTTATTTTGGCAAAGCGCCTAATTATTTGATTGATTTAGGAACAATAAATATTAAATAAAAATGAGAGAAAGACAATCAAAAATAAATAAAAGTAAGAAATTAAATGTCAAAGCTGTGAAATAAGATATAGTTGAATAAAATAGCATTAGACTTGCTAAGTATAATGATTATTTATATAAAATATTGATTAAGCATAGTATTTTCTTAATTTACATTGAAAATATTAATGATTAGAATGAGAAATAATAAAGGAGGAAATAAACAATTAAATATTTGATACTGTTTGAAAGAAAAAAGAGAAGAAAGAAAGAAAGATAAATAAATAGAGAGAAGTAATTAATTAGTTAATAAATTAATTGGAAGAAGTATTAAAAATAGATATACATACATAGTTATAAAAAAATGGGATTTGAAACTGTTGTTCCTGCTCCTCCTACTAGAGATGAAGAACTTAGAATGATCAAGGCTACTGAAGAATAATTTTTACAATAGCCCAGATATAAATTATACATGAATGAAGCTCATCGTATTGCTAAGATGAACCATGGTGATCGTCACAATAATATTAGAGCTCATTTCTGGAGTAATTTCGCTTTAGGCTTACTCATTACTGGTCCTATTTTCATTATTCCTTTCGGCAAAGCATTCAGAAATTTGAGATCTGGTGTACCATACTACTTCAGGTAAACGAAATATTCAAATTTTTGACTTAAACCTGCTATACTTTAATAAAACTTCTCCTTAGGAATAGAGATTGAGTCCTAAAACTAATTCATATTTAATGCATCTAGATAAATAAAAATTGCAAAAGCATATTTTAACAAATAAAGCTTGAAAAAAATAAAATAGGATAGACTTTTAATATCATTTTTAGCAAGAAATCTTTTAGTAAAAAATAAAAAGATAAATAGTCTTAAAAAATAATTGTTTACTTTGAAACATTTATCATGTTAATCAAAATTTAAAATGATTCATCAGCTAATAAACTTATGATAAAATGATTAAAATGTAAAGATATAGCTAAAAATATAATTATACGGAATTAGTTTTAAGAAAATTCAGAATAAATGTTATTGTTAGTACTGATTATGTGCAAACAAAAGACAATTTTCTGTTATTTAAAAATATAAAACATTTTCTTTTAAAAATAAATAGACCCAAGTACGTCTTTACCTAGAAAAACTAATACAACCAAGATAGAAATTGGGGTGCTATGAAGAAATAAATCCCTCTCTGGTTAGGTCTCTCTACCGCTTATGCCTACTGGTTCACTGACTTCTCTATTAATGATGATGAATGGCTTGAAAAGGGTAAGGTTATCTATCCTCACCAAACTATTAAGGTTCTCTGAGCAATCTAAAATTCAATTTTTAGTAAAAAGATAGATAATAAATACAAAATATCAGCAGCTAGCTTACGATTATGAAAAAAGATAGCTTTTTGCATAAAGATTTAAATAAAGTTAATTGCAAAAATGTATTATTTTCATCAATATATATATGGTAATTGACCTTTAATTCTCATGCACACTAATTAAAATATCCTTCGTTTCAATCTACTTACTTACTTACTTACCTATCTATCTATCTATCTTCTTACTTCCTTCCATCATTTATTTGTCCAAATATTAAATTTTAAATTTCTAAAAAACAAATAATTATTTTCTAAATTGAAAATACAAAAATATGTATAAAATCAATAAATGCAATTTTCAATTGATAAATGACTTAATTAATATTATTAATTTTAAATTATTTGATTTATTTTGTGAGAGGTCTTTCAGATAACACAAAATATTTAGAGTTTCGTTACTTTAAGATTCATAAAAACAAACAAGCTGAATAATTCTTTACATAAATTTTCATATAATCATTTTTTTTATTCCATCATTCTTTGTTTAAATTTTGATATTTTTTTTGGTTGTTCTGTTTCTTCTTCCTCTTCATCAAATTCATGTTTAACTTTCTTTTTAGAAGCCTTTTAGCTTTCTTCTTTTTAAGGCTTAATCTTATCCATAATGTTTTCTGTAATTACTGGTTTCTATTGCTCTTCTTCCTCATTAGCCAATTCTTTAGCTCTTTAATCTAATTTAGCTATTCTATCCTTTATTTATTGATCTTTTTATTTGAGCAAATCCTCTGGCTTTTATTCATTTGTAGGCTCAAATATTACTTTTTCTGATTCCCCGAATTGCTTTATTTTGACATTTATATGTTAAATATAATTAAATTTAAAGAAAATATAAATTGATTTTAATTTTATGTTAAATTATTACCACACTCTTTCTCTTTTCTTAAGAATTGCTTGATTATTTCTTCAAATTTGATTTTTAAGTAGGTGTAGAAGATGATTTAATTTAGATTTTTTCTTGTTCTTCACTTTCTTCTATCTCCACATCATCTTGATCCTCTTCTAATTCTTCATCACTAACATAATCGTCTATTTTAAAATTTGCTTTATTCATTAATTATAATATATGTGACAAGCTGCTTGTTGATTATTTATTGTTATCTTCTTGATTATCATTCTCTGATTTCTTTGCATTTTATTCTTATTTTTTGTCTTCCTATTTTATTTCTTATGTAGTTTTCTTAGTAGTACTTTGCTATTACTCTACTTTAGGTTTAATGGGTTTATCTTTATTTTCTTAAACCTATTAAACAGGCTCTTTTATTTCAACAATTCTACTTTTATCTTACTTCTTTTTTTATTCTTTTAATTCATCCAAGTTTTTTTGATACACTTTTTATAAAAAAAGACTTAATTACAGTGAGTAAGATTAAAACCTTTCATACCTTTAATTCTACGTTCTGCAATATCTCTTGCTTAAAAGCTAGTTCTTTCTACAAAATAATCGCCTCCCAAATGTACCATAATCTATGATATAAAATAACTTAAATATAAATGCTATCTCTTAAGTTTGCATACTTACCTCGTTTGTATGATAAATTTTAGCTGGTACAAAACAAACTGAATTTAATTTTTACTTTTTTATATTTATTTATTTAAATAATTAATATTTAAAATTCATAATCAAAAATTTACTAATCCATAGTCATTCAGTTTTTTAGGAAGCTCATCGAGTCTTTGTTAAAGCTATTTTAATTCTGTAATGCACTTTTCTTAGTGCTTAGTGATTTCTTCATATGTAGAAAACATTTTAATCGATATGTAATATAATGTAATTTGTCTATTTATAAAATTTAAGAATTTAAGAATTTAGCTTTTATTAAGTATCTTTTAGAAGATTTATGTAATTATAATTAATTTTGATTGAATGTTTGAAAATATAAATTAATTTATTAGCTAGCTAATACATCTATCAATAAAATAAGATTGGTATTTATAAATCTATTTTAAATCAAGAAATTATTTAATTAAGTTCATTTTATTATAATAAAGTATAAAATTTTAAATATATTTATTTTAAAATTTAATGGTTTAACTAAAACTAAATAATCCTAATTGTTTTATTATAGATCTTTTGATATTTAAAAAATAAATTAAAACTCTTTTGATAAGCATAAAATATTTTATCTTTTGTTATCTTATTTAAAAAATAACTATTTGTTTTGCATTTAAAATAAAAAATTATAATTTATTAATAAACTGGAAAAATAAAAATTGAATTTATTATGATTTACAAAACAAAATATTTTTATCTTAAATAGAATATTTTGATATCTCATAAATAAATTATCATTACTTTTTATATTTTACAATAAATCTAATATATATTTGAGCTTATTATTTTATTTAAAAGATAAATTTATATATTTCATATCTAAAAGTAAAAATTGCAATTATTAACAATCTGTTAAAATAAAATTTTATTTGTTTGAATTTACATTATTGATAATGTTTATTGAATAGCATACAAATATTAATATCAATCAACAAAATCAAATAAATAATTTTTATTTCTTTTTATTCTATTTTAAACATTTAAAGAAATATGTAAAATAAAGTTTAATTTTAAGCTGTTTACTTTTTTAAAACTTTAAATTCTTAAAATATCTTTGTAAATGATTGAATTTTTATTTAACTTATTTTCCAAAAATCTAATGTATTATTTTAAGTAAGTTATGATAATTTAATGATAAATTGAAATTATCTTACAATAAAATAAACTGCCTTGATCAATTATAGCAAAAATAAGGTTTATTCAATTATTTATCTTAAATTTATATTACGAATAATTCCGACCAAAAAAATCTTTTGTATGTTTTCAAATTTGTTTTGTCAAGAAGTGAGAATCAAAAAACTTTTATGATATGTGTGAGTTAAAAGCTAATTGATTTTAAGCTAAAAATATTAAAATATATTATATATCCATTAAAATAAAAACTATTGTCAATTTAATTATGAAACCCTAAAAAGTTCTTTTTTATTTTCATGAATAGATTTAAATTTCGTCAGAATACACCGATTTAGGAAATAAAAGAATATCATATTTCGTAGAAACTTTTGGCAAAGATAAAATATTAATGTAAGACTCTAAAAGTTTAATGGATGGATTTGAAATACAATATTTAATGAAGAAATCAGATAATTAATAGTGTAATTGTTAAAAATCAAGTATAAAAGTCTTATGTAATGCTTGGTTAAGCTATAATAAGATAAATATATGTTTTTTTTATGATTGAGATATTAAGTGATTTTGATTGACAGCTATTTATTTATCTTAAATTGAGAAATTAAAATATAATTAATTCATTGTTAGTCTAATAACTTAAATTAAGAATAACTAATTCAATAAGGATCTAAAAAGATATCAATCATATTTTTAGACATACTATTCATTATAACCATGTTTAATATCAAAATCTCATAATCTATCGGCCTTGTGTTGATATCTGCTACTCTTCTTATCACAGCAGGTATTTTCATGAATGCTCTTAAAAAAGATATAAGTTATGATGACGAAATGTTTACTGAAACTGGAAGTCGTAATTTCAGTGTTTGGTTGAAAGGAATCAACATTCCTAAGTCCCTCGAGCATATCGCTTACGTTTCTTAAGATAGAATTGACTAATGGCTTGTAGATATCACAAACGCTAGTAAGGCATATCCTACTTTCTGTAACACTGGTGATGATAAATTAGATAAGTATGAATTTGCTGCTTTCTTGACTATTATTGGTTCCGAAACTGAATTCACTTATGGATTCCCCTGCACTCACGAATAAGGTTGCCCTGATTGCACTCACTGCTCTTACAACACCAACGGTCTTCAATGCCTTACAGATGATAAACTTTAATATTTCGGTCGTGGTCCTGTTTAACTTTCATGGAACTACAACTATGCTGATTTTAGTTAAAGTTACTTTAAAGATGACAGACTTGTAAAAAACCCTACTTTACTTGAAAACAATACTGAATTGTGCTGGGCAAGTGCTGTCTGGTTCTGGATGGAAAGACATGATTATGGTGGTTGGTGCATGCCCTAAGCTGGTTGGGATTAACATGATACTTGTGGTGATAAGTGTCCTAATGGTCCCAGTGGTTGTTCCCTTAGCTAATGCTCAGATGCTCATTGGCTTCCTAAAAAGAATGGTTCATGCCATGATGCTATGCACTCAAGTGGTTCTATAGGACAAGTTATTAACATCATTAATGGAGGTTATGATTGCTGTCCCACAACTACTTACTTTGCTGGTTTTGGCCATACTCTTAGAAGAACTGAATGGTGGGCTACAATAGTAGTCAACTGGGGATTAGGTCTTCCATGGACATAAGTAGACCCAGTACCTATTAATGAATGTCCTAGAGCTGTTGGTCATATCAACTGTACTCCTCTTAAGGATAATCCAGAAAACTGTTGGACATGTTGCACTGAAAAGAATTGATCTTAAATAAGGTCAAATCTTATTGATTAAATATAAATAAATATATAAATTTAAAAAATATAAATAAAAAAGTTTTGATTATATGTAATTTTTGTTATCAAATTTTTTATAAAATTTAGAAATATTGTTGATTTAATAGTTTCGATGCTTTATCCATGAGATAAAAAGGATAGATTTGGAATCCAAATTTAATCACTTAGATTAAAATTATAAATTTTTGTTAAACTTCTATCTAATTTATTTAAAAGATAGAAAATAATAATTTTTAAATTGTTTTAGTAAAAACACAACAATAAATAATTATGAAATATTTACACTTAAGAAAAGATAATTGATATAAAATAATATCATAAATGTCTATTAAAAATGTAATTACTGATAGCTATTTCTAGAAAAATTTTTATCAAAAATAAGATAGAACAAATTAATTTATCAAATTTTGGTAAATTACTTCAAAAATCTTGTAAAGGTAGTGAGATGATTTTGATAAAAAACTTTCTTGTGCTAAAAAATAAAGATAAATCTTAATAAGAGCAAAAAAATATGGAAAAATAAAATATTAATCATTAAAAACATACATTTAAATCATTAGATGAGGTAAAAATATTATTTAAAAAAAGTTGAAAAATTAAGATTTATCAAACTTATTTAATATTAAAATAAGTTTAAGGTATTTTATTGATATTAAAGCACTGAGCTTTATTTTTTTAAGAAAATAAAATATAGGTGTGTTTATAATCAGTCAATTGGCTTCTTATCTTTAATAGAGTAAAAATCTAAACTCAATTAACCTTGATTTAGCGTATTGTTTATCAAAAAATGTAATGGTTTTTAATTAAAACTAATTTTTTAAAGACATAACTAGATTGAACTTTAGGCAGCTATTTATTAAAAAATTACCAAAATTAATCTAATTAAATTATGAAGTAGAAGATTATGATCCTTGTTATTGATCAGCTATTGTCCTTATAAAGCATTTTTGTATGTATTTTGATATAAAATAGAAAATATAATTTTTAAACTAAATATAAAAAACATTGTTTTTTTAATTGCAAATATTTTGATTGATATTTTATTCTGGTAAAATATTCTAAAGGTAATTATCCAGAGCGAAAAAAGCATAAATTATAAATTAAAAAAAATAAACAATTAATATGAAGCAAATAATTGTAGAAACTTTGAATGGAATAAATTTTAAAATATTATTCAAAATTACTAATGATAGAAAAAATATAAATTACAAATAAAATTAATATGAATTTCATTAAGATTTTTTTTCTTTTTTTTGCTTTTTGACCTTGATGGTTGTTTCTTATTTGCTGAACTTGTAACCTTTATTTATTTATGATTGAATATTATTAAATTTGCAAATTCAAAATTTGTTTACCAAAGTAAATAAGAGCACTAAATACAGCAATTATAATGACTACATAAAGCAATTAAACAGATGCAGGTAAGCTATTCAAAGATAATGTACCCATTTTTGTATCATTTTTTTTCAAAGAACCATCGACTTTCTTTTATTTGTATTGTTTAAATAATTGATTTGATTTTTTTAATAAATAATAATGTGCTTACATCGACGAAATCCATAATCATTTTTTCTTGTTCATTTAAAGTAGAGTTAAAGTTACGTTCCTTGTATTTGTCAAACTTAATATCAATAAAAAGAAGATCCCAATCTTCAATTTTAAAAGTCTTTTCTGTAAGTTGCTTATGGATCTAGATTATTAAAATTCATTCATATTTTTTAATGAATAATTTATATTAAACTTATTACCTCATCAGGGATAGAAGGAACCTTTGTAGCACTAAGACCACACTAGTAAACGTGTTATGCAAATATTTTTCTATAAATATTGAGCTTTTCATCGAAATCTTAAACATCCAATAAAATTGTTTCTATGTCTGTTTCCTTAGTATTCAACTAGTATCTGGTAGCAATAATACATGCAATATAGAGATCGTTTATTCTCTTCTTAAATTGTTCTTAAGTTTCTTGCTCTATTTATTTTATATTTATCCATATTATTTTCATGCTAATATCAATAAAATAAATCAAGTAATTTTTTTACAAACTTCAGGATCAGCAGCTACTTATTCAGCAGATTCATTTTCAGTTTAAATTGTTTCAGCTTTAGGTTGCTCAGCTAATTCAATAAAAAATCATTAAAATTTTATATAAAAAAAATAAATGCTAATTCTATCTAAAATATGAAGTCAGTTGAAATAAATATGGCTTTTGTATTTTTAGTGGTTACCTTCTATTTTTTGACTACTTAAATTTATTTCTATTTACATTTTGCTTATGCAATATCAGTTTTTATATAGATAATCATTTTTTTTTAATAATTTAACATAGAAAATTTTATGGCGAATTTTAAAATGGTTATGCGTAAAGGCGATTGTATATTAAATGGCTAGAAAATAATATTAAATTTCATACTGCTAACTTCTTCAGCTACTACTAAGGCTGATACTAAAAGGAGGGCGATAATTAATTTTAGATTTTTCATTATCCTTTTTTTCTTCTTCTTCAAAAACTTTAAATTAAATTAAATTCTATCAAAAATTTTTGTTGTTTAATGTTGCTAGATAATGATTTAAAAAAGATATCTTTGATGAAAAACATAAATCTAATAACGTATTTCCTAAAAAATATGTAAAAAAATAGCAGGAGATAATCAAATGTAAAAACGAAAGAAGAGGGAGCGTACGTGTTTTAATAGAGTATAGCTAAATAAAGATCTATTTAATTAATTAATTAATTAATATTATTAACAAAATAAAAAATATGATAAACACGATATTAGTAGAGATTTTTTGAATGCAAAGAAAATAAATACAATATGAAATGCAAAGTTTCTTTACAAACAAAAGCTATTATTTATTTACAAATAATCAATCTTAAATTAGATAAGTAATATTAGCTTGAAATTTATTGATTTAATTTATGCTTCAATTTTTCTTTTTATCTTTCTTGGTCTTAATCTTAGGACCATCATCTTCAATCTTCTTGTAACCTTCATTTTTTATATAAATAATTAACTCACTAGAAAATAAATGTTTTTTTATAAAATTTATTTTCTTAAAACAAATAAAAATGTACCATAAGCAATAATGCCACCGAAAACTAAGATGATAGCAACAAAGTAGAATAATTGAGTGGTAGATGAGAGATTGTTCAAAGAGAAACTACCGATTTTAGGTTCATAAGTTCTTTGGTTAAGGAAGGGAATATCATCATCTTCTTCACCAGCTTCACCACCAGTTTTACCTCCATTTTATTACTTCATGGCTTCATCGAATTACTATTTAGATAAGAAATTTAGTTAAAAGAAATTCAAAAAAATCTAGTAAAATTAAAAGTAGTTACATCAACAAACTTTAAAATGTTTTATTCATCATCAGTAAGTTAGGTGTTGTAGTTAGGATCGGCGTATTTCTTGATATCCATAGACATGAAGATAACTTCCCAGTCAGAAATCTTGAAAGATCTATCTTGTAAAGACTTGATAATCTATATAATTATTTTGATTATATTATAATCTACCAAAACTTAATTTTGAAAAATTTAATTACTTAATCAGGAGTATCAGGGTTTTGGGTACCATAGAGAGCACAAGTGTAAATGTGTTCAGCGAGCATCTTCTTGTAAAGGTTTTATTGAATTTGCTTGTCTTAGATTCCTTTTAATAATCCCATTAATTCTTCACCATAATTGTTTAATTTATGACGAGAAGTGACAATACAAGAAACATATAAATTTCTAATTCTTTCTCTAAATGATTCATCTTTCATTAATTCTTCAGCTATGTTTTAAATAAAAATAATTCATTAATTTTGTTTAATTCAAGCCATTAATTTTTTTAAAGAGATATTTGGTTTTTATTTGAGAAATCATTTTCATTTGTTAATTTTTCTCAACCAACTACTATCAGATATTGCTTGAAAGAGCAATATATAATTTTATAAATATTAATGAAAATCTATACGATCAGGTTATTAGTTGTCTTAAGCTCCGAAGTTAGCGCCAGCATCACCAGCTTCTTATTCTACTTAAACTTCTTCAACTTCAGGGGCAGCATGAGTATCGTCATCTTTTTTAAGAAATATATTAAGAATGAATAAATTTATGAAAGCTACTCATAAATTTTAAATTTATAAATTAAATCATCCAGTTATTTAAATATGATTATGTATTTCATTAATTCTTTATAATTACCTTCAACTTGGGCATAAACGCAAGAAGAAATAAGAAGCAAACCTAAGATAAAAACTAATTTCTTATTCATTTTTTATATCACAATTTAATAATTTTTTTTACTAAAATATTGATTATAATTGAATCTTTTATTGATTTGATGGTTTTGATTAAAAAAATGATCTTGATAAAAAAAAGATATGCTTCTTTTTGACGAATTTAATAATCATTCGTGTGTCAATACAATTCAAAGGAATATTAAAAATTATCTTTTATAATTAACTAATGGGCATGTCTGTCTGGATTATAAAATTAGAATTTAATTATTATGAAATCTAAAATGCTTGAGCTTTTTTGCTGGATATCTTAACAACCAATTAGAAATTTATTTTGATATTTTTTTGGATACGTGGATTGATTTCTATATAAATAATGTTTGTAATTTATAAATAATATCCTATATATAGCATAAATTTAATTTAAAAATTTTAATTTTTTTAAATTCAATAAATACGCAATCTTGTTAAACGTGTCTGTAATTTAAAATAATAATATTTGACATATTTATTGTTAATATTCTAATTTAAATAAATTTAATTTTTTAATTACATTTAGTAAATAATAATAAAATTGTTTAAAAAATCAAATTAAATAAATATTAATAAAATATTATAATAATTAATTCGTTTAAAAAATCGAAAATAGATATGGGAGTTGAAAAGAGAAAATAAATTAGTTAGCTTTATTATTTAAAAGTCAAAGCATTAGATTGCCATATTGAAAAAATAGAATATTCTAATAATTAATATATAAATTGATTTTATATTTTAAAATTTTATATTAGATTTTTGCTTTTTTGTTTAAAAATAGTTAAGCTTTTTAAAATCGATCGATGAATTTTAGAAAATAAAAGAATAATATATTTATCTATTTATTTTATAAGCTTTGAAATTAACTCCTAAACTGATACAATATAAAATTTTATGTAATCTAAAAAATCTAAGAAATCCTGTAGAACGATATTGAGTGCATGTGATTGATTCATTCTTCTTTGAATGTATAGCATTGGTATACTTTTTGAATACTGTACTAATAATAAAATTACATTAATAAGAAATAGAAATATTTTATAGGTATTTGATCTTATACTGATTTTGATATGTTACTGATAGAGTATTTGCTTTCATTGGTATTATAAGTAAAGCAAAATTTTTTTTGATAATATCCCCCTTTTGCAAAATAATAAGGTGGTTATGACTTTAAATTAGCTTAACTATTAATACAGTAAATTGTAAGTCTTAAATTTTAGTAATAGTTTCAATCAAATACATCAAAATTGATGTTCACACTTTAATATGGTTTACTTGTAATCCTATTCTACAAATAAGGTTATATGAGAAAAAGGACAAAATTATCAAATTAAAACATTCCTTCTGGAAGATATTTTACACATGAATTTGAGTTTTAATCTTAGGAAAAATCTATTGTCAGACTATGATAAGATATCTAAGACTAATATCACGTTGGCAAAGATATATTAATCAAAATTTTAGTGAAATAACAAATTCAATAAATATAGAGACAATAGTGAGTTATAATACTTTTTCTTTTCTACAAACTCTTATCAAATTTGCACTCAATTTTTTTTAGTTAGTAACTTGAGATGGATATTAAAATTTGTAAATAAATAAAGAAGCAAATAATGCTTTCATTTTTATTACCTAAATATGTTGGTTTCATATGCTTTTAAATAAAAGCTTTTTTATAAGTTTTGAATGGAAAAAATTGTTAAAAACAACAATTTGTTTGATAGTTTATAGACAATTGCGAGAATTTCAATCACTTAAACAATAATTATTGATCGATTATTTATCTATCTTATGGGTAAGTATTTTTTTTTATATACTGCGAAGAAGATTTGTTTATTTAATGTAAAAAATAAATCATAATAAAAAATTAAAAATAAATAAAAGTAGAAAGAGAGAATCACACTCATTTTCTAAGCAATCATAAAATATAAAATTTAAGATAAGTTAGTTAGTATAATCAAATGACTTCTGTTTACGACTAAGCTGTTGAAGCTGCCAATCTTATTAAGACTAAGACCGCCCTTGTTCCTGAAATCGCTGTCATCTTAGGTAGTGGTTTAGGTGGTTTTGCTGATGAAATCGAAGAAAAGATTTATATTTCATACGAAGAAATTCCCCACTTCAAGAAGTCTACCGTTCATGGACATGCTGGAAAACTCGTTATTGGTAAAGTTGGTGGTAAGGTAGTTGTTTGCATGCAAGGTAGATATCATTATTATGAAGGCCACACTATGTAAGAAGTCGTTTTCCCTATCAGAGTTTTCAAGATTCTTGGTGTTACTAAAATGGTTGTCACAAATGCCTCAGGTGGTATTTCTAAGATGCTCTAAAATGGTGACTTGATGATCATTAGAGATCACATCAACTACATGGGAAATAACCCTTTGATTGGTGCTAACGATGAAAGATTCGGTCCTCGTTTCCCTGACATGAGTGAAATTTACAACAAGAAACTTTCTAATGTTGTTGCTGAACATATGAGAAAGCTCGGCTTAGGTGTAAAGACTGGTATCTACATCGCTTTCACAGGTCCTTCTTACGAAAGCCCTGCTGAAATCTAAATGGCCAAACAAATGGGAGCTGATGCCGTTGGTATGTCAACCGTAAGAAATTCATTATTTTTTGATTGATTTGAAATTTTATTTTGGTAGATAAAAAATATATAATTTAAAGTAGGTAATGCAAGCTATCAATCAAATAAGCAAGCAAAAAGCCTACTAATTTTTACTTTTCAAATATCGATGAAACATTTTTACTAATTTAATACTTTTAAAATAGGTTCCTGAATGCATCACTGCTAACCACATGGGCATTAAAGTAGTTGGTATTTCTTGTGTTACTAACATGGCTGCTGGTGTTTCTGAAACTCGTCTTACCCATGACGAAGTCTGTGAAACTGCTGGCCTTATGAGAGAAACTTTCAAAAAGTTATTAAGAAACTTCATTCCCGATCTATGAGCTGATTGAAATATTAAAATATTAAAAAATATCCAAAATATATATAATTTTATTATTAATACTACATTTTTATCATTAGATATATGTTATAAATATCATGTAATACCTTTTTGATATTTTCAATTACAATTTAATAATAATTTTATCAATAAATAAATTTTACAGAGATTATGTAATTAATACCTTTTTAATATTTTCAAATATAATAATGAAATATTTTATACTCATTCATGATTCTTTCTAAAAAATTCGATCGCTCTTCTTTGTATCTTTTTCTACTAATATTAATTTAACATATGATTTTTATAGATTTAGACTAGTTAGTCAGCCAATAAAATTTTAATTAAATTATGCTTTGTAAAATAATGCAATTAATAAATTAATCACAACAGTATTTTTATCATTTTTATTTAACAATTGTAAATAAATAAGCTAGTTTTTTTCGTTTTTTAAATTTTAAATGAAAGAAATATGTTGACCAGATTTTATCTAATTTTTAAATGTAATAAAAAATAGAATTTAATTATTACTGTGATTTATATTTCAGCTGTTATACTATCAAAAGAGATATGTATTTGTATAACATTGCTTATGGAATCATGGATGATGTATATATTTAAATTTTGGCTAGAACTAACACGAATAGTACTATATAATTTTCAAAAGTTAGATCTGTAAGATTAAACCTTAATATTTTTAAAGTGACTTACTAAGCATAGCCATAAGATATGCAAATAAAAAATTAAATCCAAATGCATAGATATCTTACAAAATGAATAGTGAACAAAGGTTTGCGTTGCAGATCATACTTATTAGGAATGATATTACAACTTTAATTATGTTTATTTAATTTGTGTTACTCACTTTAAATGTAGAGTTTAATTAAAATGATATTTTTAAAAATGCATTTTTGATATAGAAAAAATAAATAATCTATTAATTACAATTGAAAGTATAACAAGTTTAAAATGAGAGGAATTATGAAAAAAAACCTTAAGAAAAATTACACAATTTATAAATTTATTTAAATTTAAGGAAGAATTTGATATCTTTTAATATTTATGAAAAACTTTATTAATTTATTGTTAACTACTAATTTTTATCACTTAAGATGTAAAAGCATGGTGCTGGGATCTTCCAAATAAGATTTCCATTTATTAGAAAATTTAGTTACGGTAGCACCATCGACAACTCTATGATCGCAACCAAAGCTAACGTTCATCTATTATTATTTTATTAATTAATTTAAACAAATGCCTCTAAATTAAATATTTACAATCTTTCTTGGGGCTAGTTCTAAGTCTTCAACCTTAGGATCTAATGATTTATTAATATATCTAGGGAGGGTCATTACTCTACCTAAACCTACAATAGTTGTTTAAGGAGCAAATATTAAAGGACCAGTATAAGTTCCACCAATAGTACCTAAGATTTAAAAAATTAATTATAATCTTAATTTAGATCTTTAAAAATTATTAAATTTAATTCTCAAAAATAGTTTTTAGAATTTTCATTTTAAATTCAAAATTATCCAATAATTAGAATTATTAAAATTAAATCTTTCATTTAAAAAAATTATTTTTGAAGTTAAAAAAAACATAAATTTATAAGAAAAAAATATTTTGGTTTATGTAATAGATTCATGAAGAATAAATAAATGATTACCTATATTTGAAATGCAAATAGAGCCATCAAAAAGATCTTTGGGACCAAGGGTACCAGCTTCACCTTCCTTTACTAGTCTCTTTATTTCTTTTTAAATATCCAGGATAGAGAGATTTTGTACATTTTTAATATTAGGAACTACCAATCCTTTTGGTGAATCAACTGCAAGAGAAATATTGTGATTTTCTACTAAAGTGTATTCAAAAGGCTTATTTACATCATAAAGGGAATTCAAAATAGGATATTCCTTCAAAGCAAGTGAGAATGCCTTGATGAAGAAGGTCATGAAAGTAATACTTTAGTTTTAAGATTTTTTAATTTGTTCACGTAATAAAGTTAAATTGGTCAAATCATATTCATCCTTTAAATACAAATGAGGAATAGTATTTGCTTCAGTCATACTCTTTTGCATACCCTTCTAAAAGTCTGACATCTTAACTGTAGTTTTGACAGTTTCCTTTAAGCTATTTTTAAATGTATTACATTAACTTTAATATTCTAATTTTATTTTTTAAATCCTAATTTTTTTGATTAAAACTTTTTTTTAACTTTTGGCTATTTTTAATTTTTACTCTTTCATTCATTTTGGGTTATTTTATTTTTATTCAAAATTAATAAAATATATTTACACTCCTTATGATGCAGTAGAAGCAGCTTTTGGCTTAGCAGCTTCAGTGGTTGAGGAAACAGGCTTAGTTTTACCACTAATTATATCTAAAATGTCATTCTTCATTACACGTCCATCCTTACCACTACCTCTAACATTTTTAAGATTGATATTGTGTTAACGAGCCAAAGAACGAACTGCAGGAGTTGATAAAACATAATCGTTTTCGTAAGTATTATCTACCACTGCTTAGCTTTTTTTAGTTTCAGTAGAAGTAGTAGCACTTGAACTTACTGTTACATTTTCTTTCTTTTCTTATTTAGTTTCATGGCTATGAGTGGTACTTGAGGTTTCTCCTGAATGGCTATCATCAACTTCAATTTCAACGAAAACATCACCTACCTATTACATTTTTTATTTTTGATAAGTAAATTCAATTAGTGATTTGCAGTATGCTAATTACAAGGCAAGTATCTTCTTCTTTGTGGAAGACTTTGTGGATTTTACCAGCATATGAACTAGGAATTTAGGTGAATAACTTATCAGTGGCAACATCAGCAATAGTCTAGAACTATTGTTATTTTTTAAATTAAAATCAATTTAATTCAATGTTAAATTTTGCTATTTTAATTTATGCTTTAATCAAATCTCTATTATGTAAATTCTTACTTCTTCTACAATGTCACCTTCTTTCACGTATAACTTTTTGACAGTGGCTTCCTTGATTTCTTAAAAATAAATATAAAAAGTTAATTAAAATGTATTCAACTAGTTTTATCTTATAAAAAGATTCAAATTTTAGTTTTGCTTTGATTGTATTTTTAAAATGTGATTCGCTGTATTTAATCTAATGAAAGGCTAAAGAATTAGTTCTCATTGTAATTAATTGGTGTTTATGAAAATTATTTTATTGCATTACTTTCTCCTAAATCTGGTAACTTGAAGGGCTTAATAGTACCGAAGTAGGCATTGAATAAATAATTGAAACTTTATCTCTACTATTATTGAACGAGCTTTCTAAAGGCAAACATATCTTTTTATTTAATTATTTTGGATATTATTTATTTTTTTCTTTGTTTTTTCGATTATTTTCTGAACAATATTTAATTTGATAATAAATTTTTTATGAAAATTTTTTATTATCTTTTCAAAGCAAATTATCTATGTGCATCTGTTGCTTGTTTGCCTGACTGGTAAGCAATCAATTAATTAATTAATCAAGAGAGTGTGTGAGCATCCAACTTCACTTTGAAAAAGATATTTAATACGTATAATTAATTTTATATTGAATTAAATTTTTTGGAATAAAGAATAAGAGATATTCAATTTTTTTTGATATTATTTAACATTTAGTCCTCTATCAAAAGAAGATTACTTAATATGATATTTCTATTAAAAATTCAAATCAAGCGAATTCTTACACTTCATAATTTACTTTGACAATATTAATTTTTAGTACCCCACCAAATTAAAAAAAGCTAATTTTAGAGTAATTAAGCTACTTTTTCTACGAAATATTCTTAATTTGTATCTTCAGAATTGAATTAATTCGTCATTTTTCTCCAAATTTAATTGTTTTTTTAAAAACATGTTTATATATAAATAAGACTTAACTTTTATTTGTTTTTTTTAGTTCCTTTTTTGCAAAAATATCTTAGAAAAATATAAGTAAAGTTTAAGTTAAATGAATGTTTAAAATTTAGTTTAAGTTTATTTTTATTTAAAAAATACTGAATACAATTGTTTTATGTAAATATTTTTAGGTTTTAATTATAAACTTAAAAGTTTTCATAAATAAATTACACTTCTTAAATTTAAATAAATTCCAAAATAAGCATTTAAGAGAATGAATATTCACACTTTTTCTACTTCTACGATATCATCATCAATTAGTTCGTTATTTGGTTGCTTTAGAATTTAAGAAAAAACAAATTTTTTACCACATTTTTAAACTTTATCTCCTATTCTTAGTTATGACTGCATTCTGTTTGAATTTGAGCAAGCTTTACTAGTATTCTAAGTAGTTTCTAAGGAGGATTCTCTGCTGAAATTTTTTTTTTGCATACTTTTAAAAGGATTTTATTTTTAAGTTGCTATGTTGCGTTTTTAAAGTGACATAAAATGGGAATCTTTAAAATTAATTGGGTTTTTTTGATGATTCAACCTATCATTATTTTTAATTTGTTAAGAATTTTATTGTTGATTTTGTTAATCAAAATTATTAGATTGAGTAAAATTGTATTCATTCTGATTGATAAAGTTGGTTTACTAATTTTAAAATTATTAATCTTACAATCTTGAGCTGACTTATTATTTGGAATTGCTAATTTATCTTATTTTATTTTTTTAAATATAATCATGACCATGGTTCTTTTCAGCGCAACACTCTATCTTATTATCAAATTCACTAAAATTAATAGTACTATTTAGGTGGATTTATTTAACTGCATCCTCTTAGAATTTTTGTTAAAACAGTCTTTACCCTAAATTAGGAATATTTATACTAGTCGATTACTATTCTTTAATTTAACTAATGTATTTTTATTCAGAGTATTAAATTTCTTAATTTTCATTCTTTTAATTCATGCTATTAATTCCTAGATAACATGCTCGAGATTAGCCACAAAATTTTTGAACACCTAATTCCTTTTAAGGTATTGATTAATAAACTGGCTCTTAAATTTGATCTTGTTAGTTTAGAAACCCTTATTTAGTTTTACTTGATTAATTTACAATTTTTTCGCTTTTCTCATTTTAAAAATAAAATTTATTTGGATTTTACTAAAATATTTATTCGCTTCCTTTCTATTCATTTTGTTATTATTTAGCTAAGATTTTACTTTATTATTGTAGGTGTGATTTCATCTCATCTATTTTTATAACTTCTGATGAAAATTATACTTTTGGTTATACTTTTTTAGTTTATGCATTTTTTTTAGGCGGTTATTCCTCTTAAATCATTTTATTAAAATTATTCTTTTGATAATTTTCAAATTATTCAATGCTTTGCTCTTTACAGCTTAACTTTTTTTAAGATGCAAAATTAGTTTTAGCAATTTAGGTATTTATTTAAGAATATATTTTATTAGGAGATAAACTATTTCTAATTTAAGGAGAAGACTCGCCTGAAGAGCTGCTTGAGGTTTCTGCTATAAATTTGTTAAATTACTCATTGAAACTAGTAAATTAGTATTTTGGCTTTTCCTCACATAGCATTTGCTTGTCTGTAATTTGGTTTTTTAATAGGTATTCCTGTCTTTTAATCGTTTCTTGAACTCTCTTTTCATGTTCTTCGAATACCTATTTTCTAGTTATTTACGGGATTATCGAGAGTATCTTTTGTAATTTTTTTTTTTGATGCAAGTATTTAACAAACTAGAATTTATAACTTTTATTTCTCTGATTAAAAAAGTATTAGATGCATTCTTTGAAATTTTCAATTTTAACTTATCCATATCCTTAATAAATTCTAAGATCTAAAATTTCATCAAAATTTAACATTTATTCTTATTTACATTATGGAATGCTCTAATTTATCAATTTAAATTCTTCGATCTAAAGCTTACAATCCTCACTTCTTTTATTTTAAAAATCCTAATAAGTCCATTTCATAATTTCTAATACTTGACCATAGAGCTCTTTATTAGAAAAAGCCTCTTTCTTTCTTAGACCTAATCCATCTTCAGTAATAGCAACTTCATAATCTTCAAGCTAATCTAATTTTATTATTTTAATTTATGGTTTTTAAAACCATAGCAAAATAATTTTACCTGAAGGAACATCATCACCTACAAAAAGCAAACCAAATTTTAGTTTTCTTCCAGATTTAGTAATTTGTGTATTCTCTGAATATCCTTAGTCTTATGTGTGCATTTTTATCTATTAAAAATAGTAGCTTTTTAATATTTTTTAAATTTAATATTTTTATTTTGTGTCTTAAAAATTTGGTGCATTTTATTTAAATTATTTTATGAAACACACTTTTCGTAAATCTAATTAAAATTCCTTAAATTTAAAAAAATTATTCGATTTTAAATTTATTGTTAAAATTAAATGTTAAAATACTATTTAATTACAGGAATAACTAAATAGTATTGAATAAATTATTTTATTTAAATATAGAATATTTTTATAAATACAATTAAAAAGATTTTATTTCAAGTAAATTATTTATAAAAAAGTGTCTCATTAACAAAAGACTGAAGATTTTGAAAACACTAATAAAAATTAAATAAATTTAATAATATTACATTATTGATATTTATCTCAAAATAGTAATTGATAAATAATACTTATATTAAAGTAGTTAGGCAATAACCTCAATAATAAGTATGATTTCTTAAATGATAGATTAGGAATTGATAAATCATTTGTAAGAGGTAGATATCTTACTATTGGATTTAAATGACATTCACAATATCAGAATGAAAGAGTAGGAAGAATAGCTTAGCATCTTTATTTAAGAAGGTTTTATTAGACCACTAAGTGAAAGAGAAGGTCTATTTTTAATTACTCAAAATTAACTAAATCTCTTTCATGAAAATTTAAGGATTTTCAACAACAGATTAGATAAAACAGAGGAGCAGATCAAAATTCTTAAAGAAAAAGGAATGAAATTCAGTTTAGACATTAATAAATATGAATACAAGATAAATAATCTTGAAAAAGAGAAGTTGATCTTAGAAAAAACATTACAAAATTATCAAATAGATTAATCTTCAAAAATAGAAGAAGAAGAACTTGATGGCTTATTTTAAAAACAAATAGAGCAAATTAAAAATAACTTTTAAAATACTAAGATTGAGGAATTGTAGAATTAAATTGTTGTCTTAAAAAACTAGCTTGAAGAGAGAAATAAGTTTATTAGTTAATTCGAATAAAGTATTTTCAATTAAACATCATAGGATTAATAAATGTCTTTAGAATCACAATAAAATGAATGTTTAGATAGCAAAGAAGATAGCAACTAAAACATTATTCAAACATTACAATAAAAAGTGTAGCTTTTATATTCTTAAGTTAGCTTCTATAAAAAGTTAGCAGATGAAAATCACACTAAGATGAAATAACAAATAGAGTCTAGGATGAATGTTTTCTAAAAAGAATTAAAGAAATAATAGTTTGTATATGAAGAAAATGATGATGATTTTGATGACTAAAAAGCTATTGTTGATATTCAATTTTCTAATTCCAGGACACTCCAAATAGTTGAATTATAGAAGCAAGTATATTTGCTAGAAGAAGAAAGAGATAGAATTTAAAGAAATTTTGAGGATTATAAGAAACAAACTGAATAAGATTTATAAGAAATGCAATCACACAAAATAGAAGTTTAGGAGTATAAATAGAAGTTAGAGGAAGCATTAAAAATCCTCAAAGCAAGGACTAACGATAATTTAACTAAATAATAAATTCATTTTGAGGAATTCAAGCAATATTAATTAAAAATTGAGTTACTCAATTAATAAAACTAAAATCTTACTATTAAATTAGAAGAAGAATAAAGCAAAGTTTAAAAAATGAATCTAAGCTATGAATAAAAAAGATAACAATTAGAGTAAGAGCTTTAGATGAAGAATGAAATTATACGTAGATTTGATCCATAGTCAGATGTTTACAAAGATTTACAAGATTAAATTTAAGAACAAGCTATGAAAGCAGAGTAATTTAAATACGATTACTAGAAATCTCAGAAAGAGAAACATTAAATCTAATCTTAATTGCAAGAATAAATCGATAAGCTCTCTGAAGAAAATAAAATATTGATATCTTTGTGCGAGTCAGCTTAATCATAAAGTTCAATCACCAGCACTCTCTTGGCTACAAATGAAATTTAAGTAGAAGACAAGGAATAAGTGTAGCAAAATATTGCAAATAATTTATTTAAACAGCTTTACGAATTTTAGAAAAAGAAATTCCAAAGCTTAAATTTAGAGCTCTAAATAATTTAAGCAGAAAATTAACTAAATAAATAAGAAAAAATCAAATTATTAGAAGAAAATAGTAAAATTAACTCAAGGCTAAGATAACTGCAACTAATTTAAAAGTAAAATAAAAAGAATGGTAGTACTACTACTGGTAAAAAAGGTTCTAAATCTGTATTAAAAGACTATGAACCCCTAAGCGAAAATATTCAAAACATATTAACTATAAACAAAGAATATAAATAAAAAATTCAAGAGCAATAGTTATAGATTGTTAGTTTAAGAACTTAAATAGAAACTTTAAAATAATCCCAGGATTTAGAAAAGAGCCAATAGAGTTCATTTTCTTCTGAAGAAGAAGTAATGCTTAGACCAGATTAGCTAGAAATAAACGATGACATTCTAATCATGCAAGCACTCTAGAAAACTGATTAATTTAAAGAATTATTCGAATAAAATTGAAAAATAAATAGATTTAATTGCATTCATTTTAAATCTTAGATTTTCAAGAAAATTTATTACAAAATTAACAATAAACATAAATTATCCTCTAAAAATATTTAAATTATATTTTAAAATTAACAAATAAATGTATTTATTTTTATTTTCCTTTCCAACTCTACTTGTTTGTAATCGTTTTTTAATTAAATTTTATTTAAATTCTAAGATGTTTAGATGGATATATTTATTTATTTTTATTTAATTTTTTGGCATTTAATTTATCACTTTAAATAACTTTCTTACAAAACCCCTTGCTATTACTATAGCTAAGTCGCTCTTTATAATATTTTTAGAAGTTAAATCTTCAAAGTATTTAGATATTCTAAGTCAGAACTAATCAATTTATTTTATTTTTAATTCTATTTTATAATTTTTTAGAGTTGATAAAAATTGGTTTCTATTTTATAAATTTTTAAGAGTTGATAAAAATTAGTTAATTATTTAAAAATTTCATTTAATAAATTTCAATAATCATTAATTAATTAATTGTTTTTTTTTTTAATTTAAAAGTTATAGATTTTAATTTTATTTCTATCAGATTTAAGTTTAAATTTGTTTCTTTCAATTTATATTACTTTTATTTCTTTAATTTAACAATTATTTTATTTAATTGCATTAATTAATTACTTTTATTTAAATATTTTCAAGTTAAATATTAAAATTAATAATTATTTAGTTTACAATCAATTTAAATATTAAATTTTATTTTTACTTCTTTCAAAGCTTTTTGAAAAATAACAATTAAGTATGAGATTAATACAATATAAATCACGATTTAAATTTTTAAGTATTACTTAATTTTAATGTTTAAAGTATAAAATATTTGTAAAAATGTTTCAAATGTCTTTCTTCTTTATTATTGCTTTCAAAGATTTTAATTTTTCAAAAGTTTAAGCATTAGAATTCATCATTTTGTTTTATAAAATTTATGAAATTTTATCTTCTTTATCTGTTTAATATATTTTAGATATTGATGAGTAATCACATATTTATAATTGTATGCTGTGATTGCTTTTTTAAGATCTTTTGGTTGGAGAATATATTAATCTGTTACCACTTTTTTCAGATGGTTAAATATTTTATTATTTTTAATGTGCTTAATTCTAAAGCTTTTAAGGAGATCCAGTTGGTGTGATATGAGTTGATTTGCTTACTAAAAGATCAACCTAAGCTGATTATTAGACTGCTTTTCTTTTTTAGAGGATATTATAAAAAGATTAATTTTATACTAAATTTGTTTAGTCCTAACTAGATTGATTCTGATTGGCTTTTTTATTTTATTCAAATATTTCATTTGAAATATTTTACTCTTTTTATTCATCTTGCTTCTTTGGCATTTAATTGAGATTTATTAAACTTTTTCTATGGAAAGCATGGTCTTTGAAGATATTAGACTAGTTTTTTAGTGTATTAAATATAGGAGACATGTAAGCTGGGCTTCTATCCTTTACCTAATTGATATCTCCTAAGCTACTTCTAGATGCCTATTAATTAATAATTGGTCTCTATATTGGAGATATTATTGGAGATAAAGAACTCTCTTTTTATTCTATGGTATTATTTTATAAATTTTAATTTTTTTATGCAGTAACTGCTTCTGAAAAGCATTAAGGCTCACTTTATGCAGGTATCAAATATCTATGAGGTTGATTATTTTTTTATTTAAATTGTTAAATATGAAAAGAATAAGGAGCTTTTTTTAATGGAGAGGCGTCTATTGACATAGTTTGCAAATTTTTATCTAGCTTACCTTATTCCAAAAAGCTTGATTATTCATTGCTATTTTGAGCAACGGATTTTTGCTTAATAAAATTTTAATAACTAGGCTAGTTATTATAGTTGCTTGTTGATCTTTTTTATGGAGAAGATAAATCTTAAGTAGAGTTGAATCTTTTGATGTATCCACTATTCTCCAAATTATAAATTGTATCATTTTTTTAGTTCCTATTTTTAAAATAATTGATATTAATTCCTTGTTTTTTAAAATTTTTGTTATTGTAAATTTGTGTTATTAACCTTCTCCAAAATTTAATCAGTAAGTAAAATTTAGGATAAAAGTAAGATACGTTTATGTGGTGTTTTTTTAATGATGCAAAATTAATTACATTTCAATTAACCACAAAAGTCAATATAATAATAAGTGCTTTCGAATAAATTTATTAATTTATTACATATTTTATATTTTTTTTTGTATGTTTCTTATAAGAGGTCGTGACTCGTTGCTAGGATCTTGTCTTATGTATTGATTATTTTGGTCATTATTCATTTTTTTTGAGTAAGTTGCTAGCTTTATAATTTGGTTTTACATCTGATGCCAGAACTTTATTGAATAATTTTCTTTTATTTCTTTAGATATATTTTTATAAGCTTGCTCTGAAAATTTCTCAAAAGATTACTCTTTTTGTTCAGCGCGTAGATTAGATTTAGCTATCTTTATTGATTCATCAGGAAGTGCCATTTTAGAGTTTTTTTTGACATCGTCTAGTTTTCTTGTTAGTCTTTTTCTTGCTTAGATGTAATCCAAACGAAAGCTTATTGGGATACATTTAAGCTGTTCACTTGAGATATTGCTTTGCGATGATGATTTTTATACTCTTTTAATTGGTGAAGCAGATTCAATTGAGCTCTGTTTTGAATAAAATTTATTGGTATTTTCCTATGATAGGTTTTCATGTGTTGCGTTTTGATTAAACTCCTCTTCATTTGAGTTTTCTTTGCTCTTTTAAATCATCTAAATTAATAAATTTTCTTAAGAATTACTTCTACTTTATAATATTTAGTATGCATTTTTAAGTTTTGAATTTGATCTGTTGGAAGGAACAATAGTGTTTTCAGTTTAAGAATTGTTTAGACTATTAAACGTACTGCATTCTTGAGGAGTAGCTTATCCTGATTACTAATTTTAGCAGCTAATTTAAGTCAAAGTACCTTGATATTTGATTATTTCATTCTACTATGATTTTTCAAAGTGTTGATATCTCTTTTGAGTTATTTTATTTCGTTTTAAAACTTGCTACTATGTCGCTTGTTACATTTCAGAAATTTTAACAAAATTTTAAATATCAATTCTCAGCACTGAACCGTTTTCACTTTTACAGCAGACTCCATAAAATCTTTCTTAGTTAATTTCATCTTCATCACCAACAACATCGCCTTAACTTAAATCTAAGCATTTCTATATTATAGAGAAAAAGTTATTTTGTTTTGAGTAAATTTGATTAAAATTAAAATTTTGAATTATTGTAGCAAATAATTGTAAACAACGATTTAATTTACTTTCAATAGATTTAGTTACTATCTCTAAGATTGGCTCGAAGATAGTTCTGGCTGAGATTAGTTTCTAATAAAAATCCTCTTGTAAATCTAAAAAAAAAAAATCAATTAAACAAACAAATGGTTAGTAATCTAAGGCAAATATTAGCAGTAAACAAGAAATTCTATAAACATAATTTTTAAAAAAATTTACAGAAAATTTGCCAGAAAATATAATGTAAACTGAGGTAGATTGTTATCCTTCTTAATATACCCATTGGTTTTACTTGAAAAAAACTCTAGTGGAATTTTGGATTATTTATTAAATTTAATTACTATTCCACTAAGAGAAGTATCTACTTTGCTATAATAACTAGGTTGTCTTATTTATTAAAGCTAATTAAGAAAGCTACAATTAGTATTCCCTTTATTTTTCTAATTCTACTATTCCAAATATACAATCTTCAAGACACTTAAAAGTCTTTTCTTTTATTATCATTCTAGCTAAACTTGTACCTCCGAAAATTGATCCAGGAGAGAATTTAATCTATCTGTTAATTCCAACTATCTCTCCACTAATTAGTATCAAAAAATCATCCTCCTCTTTAAAAAAAAAAATTGTTTAACTTTCTATAATCAATATATAATCAATAGATTAATTAATAATATGAAGTGAGTAATTGAATTCAAATATCAGTAATACCTTCTATTTAAAATATAGAGTTTTTTGGCAAATGTTATAGCTACAAGTTAGAGCTTATAAATTGAAGTAAGTTTATATCATGTTTCATACACTCACGTTCAAAGCAGTGCTATACATATTCTTATAGAATTTTAGAATCTTAGATTGATATCTCGTTGTTGATTGACCTTTCCAAGATATCTATTATATTCTAATAATTATAATAAACATATATATTATAATATTGCAATTTATAAAAAATATGAATGATACTTTCATTAGCTTAGATTTGATTTTTGTTTCCTTTTTAATTATTGAAATTTGAGTTACTAGTGAAGATTGAATGATTTATAATTAGGACTATTTAAATAATTTCTGGTTTTTATTTATTTGTTTTCATAAAAGTTTTTATTAATAAATTATTATGAATAAGTCACTGTTTATACATCAAATTTAAACCTATGTGCTTAAGTGATAGTAATTGATGATAGTGGTGAATAATATTCGTATAGATATGATTAAAAAATAGATTAAATTAGATAAATATAATGAATTGAAATCTTTTAACAAAATATTGATTACATTTTAAGAAAAAGAATTTTGACTTAGTCTTTAATAAATACTAAAAAATAAAATAGATCATAAAATAAATACTACAAAATTTATCAATCAATAAATAAATTTGCCATTTTTTTTAGAAATTTCATAATTAATTAATTAAAATATAAAGCAAAACAATTTTTTTAGTTGATTTATTTTCTTTCTTACTAAAAAAATTATTCAATTCATTCATTTTCTGTCTTTTTTTCTTGAAGGAGACTAAGAAATTCTTTTTTTACTCCTTACAGGATTGCTGTTTGAAGAAAGTGATCTATCTCTATCACGGTCTCTTCTGTAATTTTAATTATTGTTTGAGCTATTGTTTTGATCTCTTGGCTTCTTTTCATCTTTTGATCTATTACGAGATCTGTCATTATTTTTATCTCTCCTGTTACTGTTATCACCATCATTATAATTGTTTCTATCATTATTATTTTGTTATTGGTTGTCAGAGTAATCTGAATCCTGATAATTATTGTTATTGTTATTGTATCTATTATTTGAGTTATTATTGGCTTTATTATAATTGCTTCTATTACCATTATTACTTGAAGAGGAAGAAGAGTTATTATTTTTATAATTACCACTACTATTTTTGGTATTGTTTCTATTCATATTGCTGCTTTGGTTCTAGTTATTATTTTAGTCAAAATTATTATCACCATTATTATTTCTCTTCCTGTTGTTACTATAATTCATATTATTTGAACGGTTATTATTGTTATTATTCATATTCTAGTTATTTCTGTTATTATAGTTATTATTACCATTGTTATAGTTATTGTTTTGATAATTTTTGCCTTTGCTATTCTGGGAGTTATTGTACTTATTTTTATATCTGTTGTTAGAAGACTCATCATTTCTATAATCGTCCTCATTATTTTAAGAGTCTTAATCATAATTATTATCCTATTCATCGTAATTTGAATTATGCTAAGAATTCATTTCTTAATTATTATATTAGCGATCATCATCGTTATCATCATAATTTTGCTAATTGTCTTCATTTTAATTTTGTTAATCTGCATCATTATTGTCATTATTATTCATGTTAGGATTAAAATTGTTGTCATTATTATTTACCATTTTGTTATTAAACATTTTATTAGTTTAATTGAAACCAGGAACCATAGGATTTGGATTTAGCAAATTTAGCTTAACATCTGGTGTCATTCCCACTATTAAATATTAGAATAAATTAATCATGATTATAAATATAATTTAAACTTACTAAATTAATTTTGCTTTGCGAAGTTAGTGTTCATCATAGGCATACCTCCCATAGGGTTCATACCTGGATATCCCATTAAACCCATCAAAGGTCTCATCATTCCCATTTACATATTTAATGGATTCATAAAATTCATCATTGGATTAGGAAGTGTTTTAGTGCCAGGTCTTGGAATTTTCGAAGCTGCTAAAACAACAGCAGGAGTAGGAGGCAGTTTCTTTTTTAAATCTTCAGAAGAAGGTTACTTACTTTCTTTAGAGTTAGTGTTATCAGATGATTAATTGTTGTTATTTTGAATATTTTAATCAGAGGAGTTATTAGAGTTTACTTACTCTTTCTATTCATAATTATTATCATTTTGATTTGAACTTTCTTCTTCGTTTTAATAACGATTATTTTCATTCTCATCATCGGAAAGATCATCTTCTTTTCTTTTTTAATACCTATTGTTGCTTAAGCTTTCTCTACTCTATTAATCGTTGCTGTTATTGTTATTGTAATCAATCTGATCTAATTATGACTTAGACTAATTTAAATACTCTTTACTACCATCCATAGAGTCGTTTTCATTTTCTAGCACTGCTTAGCTATTAGCTTCATTTGTTTAATAATTTTCTTGATTTTCATCTTATTAATTTTAATAATCTTATTCTACCTCCATATCTTCTATTTAGTTCTTTATCCTGTCTAAATTTCCCTCTGAATTATCTTTCACACTTTAGCCATCTTGACTTCCACTTGATTAAATCTATGATACGATAGCTTACTTTTTATATGGTTACAAATCTTCTAATATATTAAAAAAATCATCTTCAGACATCTCTATGGATTAATTGTATTGTTTAATATTTTCACTTAAAAGCACAGTTGTATCACTATCACTATTAGATGAACTTTTACCTAATCCTGTTTAATTTATATTAGCATTGTTAATATCATAAGTGCTTGACAAATTATTGATAGAATTAAGCTTAGCATCTTCTAATTAATTAGCTGTGTTAAATCTAGGAATCTAGTGTTAAGGATTATTTGTATTTAAATTATTTTGAGATGAAATTCCTTGTTATGGACTAGGCTATTAGAGATTTTGAGCTTAATTTGTTATTAGTCCAGGATACATAGATTAATTCATTCCTGACTAGTTTATCATATAGTTATTAAACTAGTTAGTATTATTGTTGTATTGAGAATTATTTAAATTTGGTTTGTTTAACATTTGATTTTATGACCAATCATTTAGCTGATTAGTTTATCCACCAGAACCCAAATATCCTACTTCATCTGTATTTAAAGAAAAGCGCATGCATAATTTCTTGCCATTTTCTGAATCTATTTCTTGGCAATCCTTAGGTTTGCTTATTAATTGTTCATTGTTGCACAGAGCATTCTTTAAATCAGAGCAATTTTAGTGAGGAAGATCTTCAACTCTAAGCCATCTTATCAAGAAATCTTCTCCTAATTTAATTGCTTCTATTTATAAAATGTAAAAAGTTAGTAAACTCATTTTTCTTTTTTTTAAAAAGAAGCTTCGATACCTGTATTTTTCCATGGTGTTTTGTAGCTGTTCTTATCTAAAATATGTTGTTGCATTCTAGCCACACCTTAAAAGTAGTTTGTTTTATTTACACCAAAAATTAAAATTACGTTTTGAGTTTTCTTAAAGGCATCAAATAAGGCTTTCTAAAAAAAAAAATTTTAATTATTTTAATGAAAAATTTTATTAAATAATTTAAAAAAAAACTGACTTCATTTTTTTAGGTAGTAGCCCAAATTGATTAATGTAAAGCAAATGTTATATTTTCTTAATTACAACTTCTTATAAAAAAGAATCTTGCATTTTCTAATAAACTTTAATACTCTTTATCTGAAGGGAGATTAAGATTTTCTTTAATCTTTCTGAGCTGTTCATTTTTCATTTACATTTATTTGTCAGTCTGTTATTAGGTCATACCACAAAAAATGCATTTTCCATTACGTTTACTTTCATCTTTACATGTTTTGCATATTTTTTTTTAGCAACATTATGTTTTTTAAGGATTTTGACCTTGGCACTTGTCACATTTTAAAAATTTATTGTTAGTAAAATTAGTGTTCATACTATTTTATTTTCTTTCAACAAGCACACTTGTGTGAGCAGGTATTCTTTCATTATCTTAGTACTCTCTTTATTGATCAGAACTATATATGCAAAGCTCCTCCTTATGGCCTTAATTCAAAAAAAAAAAAAATTAAAATTTTATTTAAATAAATTTATTTATTTAATATTATCTCAAATAAATAAAAAACAAGAGAAAGATCAAATTATTAAGAAATATTTTTCGAAGTGTTAAGTGAAAATTTTTAAGAGAGAGCATTTGTAGATTTATGTAAAATATATTTTTTAAATATAAATCTCTCCTCCTAAAAATAATAAAAATTGATATTTTAATAAGAGGCTCACTATACTAACCAACTGAATTGATAAAGACAAATGGTTTATTCGAATTGTAAAAATTTAATTTATTAAGTTAATAAATTTAAATTAGGTAATATTGAAAAATTTATTTAAATAAATTTATCTAAATAAGTTATTGGTTATATTTGCAATATTTTAAAAGCAAAATGGTTGATTAATTGTTTGAGTGATGATTCTTACTTAATATATATAGTTTTGAGTCTATTAACTATTAATAGTTAATTAGTTATTTGAGAATAATAAATATATATTTATATAATTAATTTGTTGAGTATTATGTAGTACCTAACTCTTGGCAAATACGTTTTTTTAGTTCACTAACTAGAATAATTTATCCTTCTATGCTGATTCTGTATTTTTTGTTTTCTGAAAGTAGTTAATAAATAATATCACCAGCCATTTATTCTAAATTATACAAAATTAATATATTAATTCCTTAAACATAAATTTAATATTTCCACTTGTTAAATTTAACATAAAATAAAAATTGAAATGAATATTATATTAGAAATAGATAAATAAAGCCAGTCTAATTTAATATCCAAAAGTCAAAATAGTTAAGGCATATTAAATTTAATAAAAAACTATCTATCTATTCTTCTTGCTTGTTGCTGATAAAAACCAAGTTAAACATAACTGTGTTTTTTTACTTGAAAATCTAATAAGTAGATAGATTCCAAATTAAATGAAAAAGAATATGCTAATTATAAATGCGTTAAAGAAAGGATAGTTTGGATGGCTAAAAAATTTAAAGAACACTTAAAGCAATTTAAAAACTATTTTTGTTAAATTAGAAATATTTCAAAACTTTTTATTATCTTATTTGCTCAATTTGCTAACTAAATCTTTCAATAATTTAGATGCAAATAAAAAGATAATTATATCTATATTAAATATTTAGGGAGTTTGCTTGAAGATCATTTATGAACGCTTGGTCCAGTTATGGCTAAAAATAATGAAAAGAGGCCTACGAAGAAAAAGAATAAATTAACTATATATTTAATTACATATTGTATTTAAGAATGAATATATTTTGTTGATAATAGGATTGTTCTTTATTTATAATATGATGTAGTTTATGTTATATATTCAGAGTGTCTATGAATACTCTCAAGTAGTTGCAATAATCAATCAAGTAAGTAAGATAGTTAGTTAGTTATTTAGTAAGTTTTTTTGAATGATTTCTTTGCTGTTTATTTGGTATTTGGTTTAGTGATATTATTGATTGTGATGGCGCTGTAATTATTATTATTTGATAATCTGGTTATGAATTATTAATAATTATTAATTGAATTTTCAATGATATGCTTCCTTTATTCTAATCTAAACCTAAATCCTGTCATATTTAATAATAAAATTAGTCTATCATTTAAAAATTTTTATCAAGAATAAATCATTTTACCTTGCAATAGAAATTATTTTAATTTAGTTTTTTTTTATGCCTTTTTTTATTTTATTTAACTAACTTGATTGATGTTTTTAGAGAGCTATTTTTCTTTTACTTTTACTTTAATTTTTTGATTTTTTATAAATATTTCTAAAATTAAAATCCCTCTTCACCTACTTAATACTCTAAAGATAGCTTATATAAACAAATATATATTCTTTATATATTTTTTGATCCTTTCTAAATAATTTCTTAAAACAAATTTTATATAGAACATAAAATTTTTACTCCAATATATATTAGCAAAATAAAAAAACAAATAAATAATTTATGGCTAGTAACATACATTATTTTGTAGACTCTAAAAACACCTTAAAAGCAAATAAGATGTGACAAAAAAATCATAAATTTGAAAAATAGAAAATTTAAGACAAGTCGTGTTTATGAAAGTATAAAAAAAATTTAAATTTAAATATAAAATTTAATTAAAAAATTGTATAAATCTCTGCAAATAGTGAATCAGAAATATATTTTTTAACAAAAATAATCTTTTTTGTAGCTAAAACTAGAAATATTTTAAATTGAAATTATTTTTTAGCAAATTTATTTCTACTATTTCTAAATAAATTTCATAAAAACAATATTAAGATATATTTACATAAAAAAGTTAGGTAAACCAAAAGAAAACAAATGCTATCGAGAGTAGTCATGTCTTTAACTAGGGTTTATTTAATATTTAAAATTATTATTTCAATTAAAATGATATTTAGAATGAAAAATAATATTTCAATTATAGAAGATAATAATTTAAAAATATCTAATTAGTATTAACAAAAATAAATTAAAAAAATTACTTCAAAGATATAAAATTTTATGAAAAATAGTAAAAAAATAAATAAAAAAAAGCAGAATAAATTTATATGACTATAAATATATCTCATTTATCATGGAAAGAAACTTTTTAAATAGTTTAAATTATTAATTAATTTTTTGTTTAATAATTTATTTTATTTAAATAAACTCAAATATTCATTCTTAAAAATGTTCATTTTCAAGTTAATAAAAATAATGAATCTTTTTTTATTTTTTCGAAGCAGCATGTTTATTAATAAAATAAATCAAATGAATTGAATGAGTGAATCTGTAAATTTAATTCTTAAATTTTATTTTTTAATTAAGAAAATATTTTTAAATAGTTAAATATTTTCATAGTTTTAATTTAAATAATAAATTATAATATAAAATCATAAATTCGAAAGAAAAATAGTTGTATTAAATTACTTACCAGTTACAAACAATGAATTTATAAATATTTTCAAAACGGAATGCTTATTAATAAAATAAATGAAATAAATTGATTTAGTGAGTGTGTATATTTTATTTTTAATATGTCATTTTTTATTAAAAAAATATCTTTAAATAGTTAAATCTTTCATAGTTGTAATTTAAATATTAAATTTAGTAAAAGTATAAACAATTAATTTATAAATACTTTTAAAACAGAATGTTTATGAATGAAATAAATTGATTTAGTGGGTGTGACATTTTATTTTTAATATATCATTTTTTAGTAAAGAAAATATATTTAAATTGTTAAATCTTTCATAGTTGTAATTTAAATAATAAATTTAATAAAAGTATAAACAATGAATTTATAATATTTTCAAAACAGAATGTTTATTAATGAAATAAATTGAGTTAGTGAGTGTGTATATTTTATTTTAAATATATCTTTTTTTAGTACTGAAAATATATTTAAATGAGTTAAATCTTTGATAGTTTTAATTTAAATAATAAATTTAATTAAAGTATAAATTCGAAAGAAAAATAATTGTAGTTAATTACTTACTTAGTTACAAACAATTATTTAATATAAAGTTTTTGAAACAGAATGTTTAGTAATAAAATAAATCAAATGAATTGAGTGAGTGTGTATATTTTATTTTTAATATATATATTATTTTTTAATAAAGAAAATATTTTTAAATAGTTAAATCTTTTCATAGTTTTAATTAAAGGTTTCTTCCATTTGTTCTTTTGAGTTGGTGCAATTTTAACTTTTTAGAGTTATTTGAATACATCTTTATCACCAATTGCTATTTTCTTTCGTAAAATTTTTAGCTAAGACTATCCAAGATTAAATTTTTAAATGAATTTTTAATGGCTCAGTAATATTTATTTTCTTATTTGGTCTCAGATTTAAAGCTAGTTAGAAGGTCTTATGCTAATCTTTTATTAATATCAATATTATTTCCATTATTAGACACACCACCATTATTTTAATTATTGCCATATGACAAGTTTTGGTTGGCATTAGTTTAGCTTATAAACTCTTCCATGTCACGTAGTAAAAGAGGACTCATATTAGGTGAAGGAGAAGTTAAGAAGTTTTAAAGTCCTGAAGCATTGTTGCCTTAAAAATTATTACCAAATCCATTTCCATTATTTCCACTATTAGGGTTTGGGCTAGGATAAAGGTTGAAAGGTATTCTTGGAGATTATTCACCCTAATTAAAATAAGATGGACTAAATAAACCAGTTTATCCTTATCCTCCTTGAGAGTTTCCAACATTGCCGCTATTATTGTTGCCACCGTTGTTGTTGAAACTTGTTTGTAGTTACAACTAAATTTGCTTCTAACTTCCTCCATTACTAATACCTAATTATGAATTTTAGAATAAACCTAATCCTTAAGCAAGACTGGCTTCTGCTTTTTCAGATCCATCAGTTATTCCAAGTGGTAAGTTCAAGTTATTATTTCCACATATTCTTTTTAAAGGATTTCCTTCAAACATAGCAAGATTTTGTCTACCAGTATTATTTTAATTGTTTTAAAACATCCTCTTTGCTTGGCTTCCTAAAGTGTATTAGTTTATAGCTTCTTCTGAAATAGTATTTTTGCCACTTTAGAAAACTTCACGCAGATAATTGTTAAATGTATCTGGTTTTTAAATGTTTTTCAAATCAACATTCTTAAATACATTCACGAGACTATTTATTTGTTTTTCACACAATTAGCTTCTTTCCTTCTTCTTTTAAACAAAAGGAAGAGGGCAGATTGGAATATTTTCCTATTTAATTATTAAAATAAATAAAAATTAAATTAATCTTTCAAAATTTAATATAGATTTACTCCATCTTTGTTAAGCTGTGAAACAGACGACCAATCTTATTTTTTTGAAATTTTGTGTTCCATGTTTGCATTGCTTTAGCTATGGACGCTTTCATTTTCGCCAGCTACTTTTTATTAAAAAAAAAAATAAATATTTTTGTATTTTATGAATTTGATGAAGAAAAATTAAACTAAGAAATAAACAACAGTGAGTGAGTGACATAAACAATATTGATTAAAACAACAAACATAAACTCATCAAATTCTTTAAAAGTTATTTTATAAATAGTGAATATTAAAATTTTATGATATGTATGATTGATTTGATGAATCTGAATAATTTTAAGTTTCAAAAGAAGGAGAATAAAATGTACATGAGTATTAAGAAGAGCTTAAATTGTTTTATTTATTTTATCCGTATTATTCTGGGTTGTTATTTAAGATGTTATTTCCATTTCCTAAATTATTGTTTCCATATTATCCAAAGCTATTCCCATGTCCAAGCAAAGAAGAGAGATTTTTACTTATGTTATTATTATTGTTATTATTATTGTTGTTGTTGGCTTCGTTGTTATTACTGAAGCTTGAGTTTGTACTCATATGTGATAAATTATTATTTCCACTAGGGAAAGGGAAATTATTATTATTTTATTGCATTTTTTTAGATAAATTGCTTAAAGCTGAGTCTTGAGTTTGCTAATAAACTCCTTAAAGTTAATCAGTTCCCATAAGAAGGTACGATTACAAATAATAAAGCTTATCATTAGTTAACTGCTGTTCTTCTCTTTTTTTAAGCAAAAAATTTGTTTAAAAAATGTTAAATTGTTTTTATTGTTTGGAAGAAAATTTTTTTCTTATTTCAGAAAAATGAGATTACGTAAAAAAATTTTTATGTGAAAATTTACTTGAATTTTTAAAATTCTTGTTGTAAAGCCTGTTTTTCAGAGTATATTCTTTCAATACTTGCTGCCATCTGGTGCATAATTCTTTCTTATTCTGTATATTTTTATTTGATATTCATTACTTCAGAGAGGAAGAGATTGTAGTCTTTCTTTATTCTCTCCATCTCCATCATATCTATAGAAGACATTTGACCTTATTCAGACTAATCTTCTTGAGCATTATCCCCACTTTTTCTCTTAATATCTATAAGCATATTCCTAAAATTTATATAATAAAAAAATCAATAAACATCTAAAATAAAATTTTATTTCAAATCAAATAATTTTACTTGTTTCCTTTTTAGAAAAGCCTGTGACGAAATTCAGTTTCATTATTTTCATTTCTTATTTTATGGAAATCGTACATGTTCAACTTTAGGAAATATTAATAAAGAATTAAGCCAAACACATTTAAAGATGAATAAATAAATAAATAAAATGAAATATGAGATATAATTTAATAAAGAAAGTCTCTTGATATTCTAATCATAAAAACAAAGTCTTTCTTTAGAAATTATCTAAAAATTTTCTTTCTTTCTGATTGAGTGAATAATGATAGCGATTGTATTCAATATACAAATTTTCTATTTAAAAAGAAAATTATTTACTTAACGAACAAACGAAGCAAAATTATTATGTTTGAAGTAGTTTGAAAGCACCTTCTCAGAAAACTCATTAATATTTTTGATTACAAAAGACTGGCCATCGTTATTCCAGCAGACGATGTCTTGATAATCTTTATTCTATGAATTTTTAATGGAAAAAATTAGCAAATGAGAGTTAATTAATTAGATTATTTCAAGATTAAATGATCTGAAAAGTAATTACTTCTATCATTTCATAAGTTTTTAAAAGGAAGGCAGGTACTGAAAGACGTGTCTTTTGAGTAGCTATGGCTTTCTTCTTCTTCATTAAAGAAGCTTAATCTTATGCCATAGAAGATGAGGAGATATTGGAATTCATTTTTGATAAGGGTTTTAGATGATAACTTTGAAAATTAGAGCTTGTTTATTGCTCTCTGATACTTCTGGAAAAAAAGAATTTTGATGGAAAAAATTTTGTTTGTATGTATAAATTTTGTGAAAATAATTGGCACCCCCCTTTGATTTTTTTAACTTAGCTGAGAATAAATTAATTTCCTTCTTTTTTTCTTTTGTTTTTATTAACTAATTGTAAGCAAATTTCCCTTTTTTATTTATCTATTTTATTAAATTTCTTTCTCCATTTCTTTTAATCTTTGCTTTTTATAATTTTTTCTTTGAATGTTCCATCCATATATATTTATAATGTAAATCTCATATTTATTCTTCATTTTACTCAGTTTATATTTAGTTAAAAGTTTTCCTCCTAGCCTCTTACATACAGACGAGAAACCATTTTAAATTAAATATATTTATATAATGACTTAAAAAAAGCAATTATTTTATTTTTGAATTAATCTTGCCTTTAAAGAAATTTTATTTTTGAGTTTCAAAAAAATAATTATGTTTAAAATAGATAATTTTCATTTCTAAATTTATTATTTTGATAAAAATTACTTAAAAAGTAAACAATATGTTTTCATTTATATTTAATTTATAAATTCTGATAAATATTTTGTAAAACCACATTAAAAAATGTAAATCTTAATAATTAAGAAATTAAAGAAATTAAAATTATAAAATAAAAATGAAATGCATGAATAAATAATATGTAAATTTACATATAAGAATTTTTCCATGCATTACTTAACATTATATATCATCTTACAATCAATTAAAATTATTCATCTCATCATTAAATTTAAAAAAAATAAAATTACACCTATTAATCAGAAAACCTAAGAATTAATTCGAAAATCATCTCTAGAACGCTTCCTATAAGTTTAAAAATGAAATATTTTTTTTTTGAAATACATTTTCCCCAAAATTTAAACATTTTGAAATAAATATTTTATATTGAATTTAATCAAAGTATTTAGATATTTCTTTAGTTTTTTTTACTTTAATTAGATTCACTAATTTCAAATTGTATTTAGATAAACTAATTTTTTAATATATAAAATTTTTTATTGAAATAAATAGGTGTTATATTTTGTATTTTTTTCATCTTTTTCTTTAAATGATATTTTATAAAATAAAGCTATGTTTTGCAAGCTACTTTGACTGTAAATATCATATATAATTAATAAATTTGTATAATTAACTGATAGAAATAAAATGATCTATAAAATAGGTAAATTTTATTCAAAAAATTTTAAATTATTAAAAAAAATAATATATTTAATGCCTTATTTAAAATATTTCTAAAAAGCATATAAATTTTAAATAGAATCTATCAATTTAAGTAATTTTTAGTTAAGAATTTAAAAAATAGAAATAAGATAAAAAGTATTTATTATTAAATATAAATGTTAATTCAATAAATTTTTTATAAAATAATAAAATTATGTTTTTAAATCTAAAAATAAGGAAATAATTTCTAAATTGTAATAATGTTTTTAATGATAATTTTATCAATTTTTAATAATAAAATAAAAATAAAAAATCAATACTAAATTTGCTAAGAATTGGTAAATTATAAAACGTTTATCTTATTATTTAATTAATTAATAAAAATAATGTTAATTTCACAATTGTTTTGCTATTAATCAAATAGACTTAAATCTTATTTTAATGTGAATTGAGTGTAAAAGCGTATCCAGAAGATTGAGTTTTTTAATCCATCATGAAAAAAAATTTAAAATATAGATTACTCAGTTTGTTAAAAAATTATTGTAAACCTAAAATTTTGGCTAATGAATTTTTATAAATTAACATTTAAATTAGTTATCATTTAGAATTATTTATTAATATAATTTTAGTATCTAAATTGGTTAGAGTAATCATAATAAAAGTTAGTTTCATTAAAATTCATTTAATTCTAATTTAAATTAGTTAGATTTGTGAACATTCTCAAAATTAGATGTTTATTTATGGATTGTTTGAATAAATATCTTGTCAGTTTAAATGTAAGCGATATTTAACTTAAAAATATAGAAATATCTTATTTGTAACAAGCAAATTTTATTAGATTAAATATTTTAATTTTTCTGGAAAATTTGAAGAAGAATCATTTCAGCATAAATAATTTAGTAAGAAGCATATTGCCAAGAAACTAGTAATCTATAGATAAAATAAGGAATTATAAAATTTTAAATCTAAAAGTAATAAGAAAGTTCTCCTATTCTTGATAATTAACTTCGAATAAACTAGTAGATATAGTATTGAAGAAGATCAAATGGAAGATGAATTTTAGATTTATGAAAATCAAAACACTTCAGAGGCATGATATTACACATAATTTTATTAACTATTTAATTTTAACATTTTGTGTTATAAATAGAATTTAGAAATAAGATTTATTGAGCATGATGGGTCTTTAGTACCAAAATTATTTAGAGCATCAAACACACTGATTAAATAATTAAGAGAAAACGGAGCAGAAATTCTAAACTAAAACATTACAGGGGGTGAATATATAATATATGTTTAACAATATACGGAAGAGGAGTAAAATGCACTTGATAATTGCGAGGGATTTCATAGAGGATTTACAATTAAAAGTTTTTTTGAAGCAAATCCTTAACTAATTTAATATATAAATAAAGAAAATTTGACAGAATTTCAATTTTTTTTTGATCAAGAAACATATTAATTTCTTATACAATGAGCATGCATTAAATATAATTTAGTTACTAAAATTTTCAAAGTATATAATATAAATATTTATCTATTTTCAACAAAAATAACTAAATCCATCCATCAATCTAATTCACAAAAATCGTATTAAATTTCTTATTAAATCTTTATAATTTATTTTGTATTAATGGTTTATTATTTTCATAATTACAATTTTTGTATTTTTAATTATAATTGACTTAATCACTCTTTCGATGCTTTTTATGTTTTATCTAAAGCAAATAAATTGATCTTTATATAGTCTGGAATCTAAATTTGGAAATTTTTTATTAATTGCCAAAATCAATTTTATGTGGGATCAGTTTTTATGAAAAATGTAAATAGCAGCGAAGAAGACTTTAATAATTTTTAATTTAAGCTATGAAATCCATTTTTCTGGAATAATTAATTATTCCCACAAAAATTGACTACTTTTAAAAATTAATTTAAACTAATGATTAAATCTTTTAGATTTTCAGCATCCAGTCTTATAAATTTTAGAAACTAATTCATTAATACTAAATGTATTGGTTAGGTATTTTATGCGCCAAAGTTATTAACTTTCCCACTGTTGAAGTAAAGTAATAATAACTATACGATTAGCGCCTAAAAATATTAAATAATTTATTGAATTTTTAAAATTTAGATTTTACTCAGCTCGAAAAAGGCTCAGATTTGCAATAATCAGTAGACAAATAGACCAAAAAGAAAAAAGTAATGAGCAAAATAGTAAAAAAATCAAGCTCTGTATCAGAATCCGAATAATCATAATCCAGCGTTGCTACTTAAAAGACTAAAAAACAGGCTCAGCTCGGTGATTTCTTTGCTGGTATAAAAAAAAAACCAGAGGCTGAGGTTGAGGATAAAGTAGAAATAAATACAGAATTAGGAGATGGAATTTGGAAAGATCGCTCAAGCATTAAAATAGCATGTTGGAATGTAAACGGCTTAAGAGCTGTTTTAAAAAGAGAAGACTTACAAAAGTATATTAAATAAGAAAATCCTGATATTTTGTGTTTAAATGAAACAAAAATAGATGAATCCAATTTTTTAAAAGAAAAAGTGTATAAAGATATTCCTTCAGGGTATTACTAATATTGGTAATTTTTTTAATTAATAATAATATTTCTAAATATTTAAAAAAAAAATAAAAATATGAATGTTTCAATTAGTATTTATAAGATTAATGAAGTTATTTCATTTAAATATTAGCATAAAAAATGTATTGAATATTTATAAAATTAAACTAAAAAGGAATTTTTGTATACCACCTATTAAGGGTTACTCTGGTGTATCTATTTTCTCTAAAGAAAAAGTTGTAAGTATTAAAAGAGGTATAGATATTGCAGAGCATGAAAATGAAGGAAGGGTTCTTACAGCTGAGTTTGAAAATTTTTATTTAGTTGTAGTATATGTTCCAAATGCAGGATCAGAGTTAGTAAGACTAGATTATAGAGTCAATTCATTTGATAAAGACTTTTAAAATTATTTAAATCAACTAAAATTGAAAAAAAATGTGATACTCTGTGGTGATTTAAATGTAGCTCACAAAGAAATAGATATAGCTAATCCTAAATCGAATAAAAACTCTCCAGGTTTTACAATTGAAGAAAGAAATAGTTTCAGTAAATTCTTAGATAGTGGCTGGATAGACACATTCAGATATTTGTATCCTGAAACTATAAAATATTCTTGGTGGAGTGTTAGAACAAAAGCTAGAGAATCAAATATAGGATGGAGAATAGATTACTTCGTTGTCAATTAAGAATTTAAGTCTTGTATTAAGGACTCTATGATAAATAATAATATCTACGGAAGTGATCATTGTCCAGTTGAATTTATTTTAAATTTAGATGCTATTTAATCTACTAATTAATCAACTAAAAATTAAATTTCTTCTAACGAAAATTCATAAACAAATAAATCTAATTGATATATTTTTTTATAAATTTTCTAAATTATTAGCAAATATTTTACATTTAATATATTTACTACAAAAATATTAAGTTATAAAATTTAATTTACATCAAAAAATAATTTTAATTCAAAGCTTTCTTTATAAATTTTATAATTTAAATAAGCACAAACGTTCCTTTTAGGGATATATTAATTTAGGCTGTAAATTATGAGGAGAAATAGTATTTATCTTTTTTAAATTCTTATAATTACTGTTTATATCAATTTCACCAATATAAATGATTGTATTTAATTTATTTATTTATTATAAAAATGGATATTTTTTATTATATCAACAAATGTGTAACCTACCATAGATTAACTTAAAATTAAAATTAGGAAAAAAAAGTTAAACTCATAAATTTAGGAAATGCACAAATAAATTTAAAATAAGGATTATTTTTAGATTTAATAAATATTAATTTTTGGTTATGAATTAGTTTAGATTATAATAAATTAGGAAATATCATGATTGTTTTTAAATTTTTATCATTTTTTGCACTGATTTAAAAATTTTTAGGATTTATTTAAATATTTAACACTTTATAGTTACTATTAATAATTATTTTGTTTACAAACTTTTATGTTGCCTCAGTGAATAATTGCTTTTAAGTTATTTATCATAAAAATTGATACTTATTATTAAATTAAGAAATATCTACCATAGATTGATTAATTTATAATTAAAATTAAGATAAATAGTTAAATTGCTTATTTTTTAAATTATATTAATTAACAGGATTAAATAACATAAAAAGCATAATTTAATTGTATAAAATATGGCTTTTCCAAAACTAAAAAGTAAAGGATTAGTTTTAAAGATTTAGAATTAAAATATAGAAAATAACTCTTCAGCTAAAGAAAGTCATATTGCTGCTACAAGCAATTTAAGTAATAGTTAAGTATATAATATAACGAAATGTAGAATTAATTAAGATTATTAAAAAGCATTTGAAAGCTATTATGAAAGGGAGCCTTAAAAAATTAAACCAAAACCGTTTTAAAAGACAAAAGTATTTAAACTATTTTAATAATTAGAAGATGATTTGAACAGCTAAATTTCAAATCTGTCTCATCCCAAAAAGGATTTAAGTACAAATAACAATAAACTAGAAGGCTCTACTTAGCTTTAAAGCAAGTTTGATTTACAAATGGCTTTTAAAAAATAAGAAAACGAAATAAAAAGATATGACTATTTTTATTAAGAAAAAGTTAAGTTTTAAAATCTTTTCCATCAAAACTCTCTTTAAAACTTGAATGAAAATGACATTCTAAATAAATCCGATTAAAATATAAAGTAGACTCTCAAAAGATTAGAATAAATCAACGATTTAAAGTATGAACCCAATTACTACAATAACAATAAAAAAAATTAAGACTTGGTAAGTAAAGAATTGTCTAAAATTATAAAAATAGAAAATAATATTTCATAAAATAATAATAAACCTCATCTTTTACCTTAGCTAATAAATTTTAAAGCAAATAGGAGCCATAGTCCTAAAAGAGCAAATGAAGACTAAAGCTAAATAGATCAATACTCCAAAAATATTTAAGAAGAATCGCATATTTTAAAGTAGAAGTAAATATATCTATAAAATAGATAGGAGTCTTTTATAGTAAAAAAACTAAAAAAACAAACTATTGATTATTTGGATGAAATTATTGAAAGTTTTGTCAATGATATATAAAATTCATAAAATGATACAAGCCATATTCATTAAGCTGTTAAGCAGCTAATTACTCGAATATTTAATTTGAGAGAACTTTAAACTATTTAATTAAAAAATATATTAGATTCTATTGATAACATTTACTTTTGTAAGAAGAATAATCCACTAATTGAAGCTATTAATTAGTAGTTTAAAAATACAAAAATTTAAGAAGTGTAAAAAATTCCTTACAAAGACGTAATTATAGTTTTTTAGATTTAAATAAAATTTATTAAAATTAATTTTAAATTTTATTAAAAAATATTTTTTTTTTTTTTTCATAATCAACAGATTTGCTTGCTACTATGCACAGAATTGACTTAACAGAATAATAATTATCTAAAACAGATTAACTAATTAACTTAGCAGAGAGATTAATTTAATGAGAAAATAAAAAGTTTATAGCAAATATCAACATCTCAAAGTATAACGAAGGGGGACAAATTAAAATAAGAGAATAATTTAAATCAATTTGATGATGGATTCAAATAAGTGGAAAGCATAAAATATAGTTAGTATGGATCTAAACAATAATTTATGTAAACCATTTCTGAAATATTAGATCAAAAAAATAGAGATGACTCTTAAATTTATGAAAATAATTACCAAAATAAATAAATATATGAAGATGAAAATAGCAAATTAGAAGATTATTTTGAGTTTAAGGGAGTCTCAAAATAACTTTAATGATGAAAATCGATAAGCTTCTTTGGCTTAAAATTAGTTTATTTATTTTAATTTAATTAAAATATATAATTGCTTTAGCTTAGCTACCCAAATGAATTAATAATTATAAATTAACTTTATATTTAAAGAAACTAATATATTAAAATAATCACAAATTTAATTAATTCATAAAATTAACAATAAATTGTTCTAAAAAAATGAGCGATACTGAGGGAAATCCAGAGATTGATCTTGCAACAGTAAAAAAAAGGAAAAATGTCAAAAATGCTGATAAATAGGATGAGGATGCTAAAAAAAAAGATCAAATGGAAACTGTTAAAGTTGGGTAAAATAAAAAAGAAATGCCAAAAAAGAAAAAAAGTTCTTCAAAAGATTCTTTAATCTCCTCTGTTTCTGAATAAAAAAACTAATAAAAGAAAGCAGCAAAAGTAAGAAAAGTTTTTTGAAATAAATTTTATTTAATTAAAATAATTTTTTAAATATAGAATAATAATAAAAAAGCATTAAAAAATATTGATGTAGAAAAAATTGATGATGAAAATACTGATGAAAGTGATAGTGAAGAACAGATAATAAAAGAAGACATTTCAATTTGTGAATAAAAACCAAAAGGCGGAAAGGTTGGTTTTTAATTACTTTTAATTTACTTTCTTCGAATTAATATCTGAACATTTTACTTACTTTTGATTAATGAAATCATAAGGGTGGTAAGAAGGAGCCAAAAGCTAATAATAAAAACAAATATTCTGTTTAAGGTAAAAATACTTCTATCATTAAACTTGATAAATCAAGTGTATTTAAGAGTAAATGTATAATATGATTCATATTATTTTAAAATTAGATTTTTAAATCCTGATTGATTACATGAAAAATTCTAACAAGCCTTTTAATGCAACAACTCTTGAAAGTAATTTAAAAGGTAAAACGTAATTTAAAAAAGGGTCAATTGAGGCTGCACTTACCTAAGGAGTTGAAGAAAAATAGATTGTTAAAAAAGCATATGGCAGTGCCTATGTATTTTGGTATAATCAAGAACTTCTTCCAGTAGTTAATAAAGAGGAGATAGAGTAGCTGACTAATGAAATTCTTAATAAATAGAAAGAGGCTTCAGAAGTAAACTAAAAATTAAGAAATTTAATTTCTTAGTTATCGAAGGTAATGTAAGAAAAAACAAACGATTAGTTACTACTAGAAATAGAAAAATTCAAACAGTAAATTTTTTAATTAGACTAAGATATGCAATATTTTACAAGTGAATCGTTTGTACCTGAAGACTCAAACGTTGTAAGATAAATTGAAGATAAGCTGGCTAAAATAGAAGTATTAATTAAGAATTAAAACACCCTTTTTTATATCTTAGAATTATATTTCAATAGGGTATTTACAGAAAAAGAAAAAGAACTTGCGAGGAAGCTGTGAAGGATTTATTAGAAAATCAAGAGGAAAGCATAAGTTTATAACAAATGTTTTAAACGATAGGCATCGATGAAGCAGATAATTAAGCTTTTGTTTGAGATAAAATAAATTATTATTTCAATACAATATTTATTTTAATAATTTTATATAAAAATCTAAAGAAAATGTATTAATAAAACCACTTAAAATATTTTTAATTTTGCTTGATATTTACTTTTTATATGTGTAATTTTGGTCTATTTTTTTGTTAACTGAATTCTTACTAAAATCAATTTATTTATTTAAAAAATAATTAAAAATACGTAATTATTTGATATCAAAATTAAAACTCCTAAATCACTAACCAAAGGCAAAAAAATATAAATGAAAGCTATTTAGTATATTTAGTAGGATTAGAAGAATTCGTTTGAATGAGAGAATATTTAATCTTGATAAACTAATAGCTATTATTCAAAAGAATATGTATATAAGTAACAATTATTAGTCTAATCAGATTAAAAAATAATTAGTTTTTATCAATACCAACAAAAATTATATACATTTAATTAATCATAAGTTAAAAAATTTAATATCAATATAAACAAGTAAAATTATGAAATCTTAGAATAACACTACCTTAAAGCAGGACTAGCTAGCAACTAGTTAATAAAATGAAAAGAAATAGAATGTATAGGTTTACATCAGATTAAGGCCATTTTTACCTCATGAAGAATAAGAGGATGTTGTAGAAATAAAAAGCCAAGTAATAATTTACAAAAAATAGCAACTAACATATTATGAATAAAATATTCAAAAAATGATGCCTTCCAAAGCAGCGATATTTGATAAAGCTATGGAATATATTCATTCAATAATTTTAAAGTTAAAATTATTGTTAAAGCACTTATTTAATAATATAGGAAAATAAAATTCTAATAAAAGATAGTCTCCATTTAATGGAGTCAAAGTTTGATTAAGCATTCGATCCTAGTCAGAATTAAAAACAGGTATTTGAAAATTTTAAGCCATATCTATAAGATATATTGGATGGTTACAACTTCACTGTATTTGCATATGGTTAAACTGGTTCAGGTACTTATTTAAGCTTAATCTAAAATTGTTTTGTATTATTAGAATTTGTGTTGTAATATTTATATTTTTTATAAACAGGCAAAACACACACTATGTTTGGAGCTGATTGGGAGTATATGAGTGGACATTAAGCATTTACAGGAAAGGATTTGAAAGTTTAACATCAATCTACATTTTTTGAATCATTAGAATCTGATCATAATTTTGCAGGAATTATTCCGAGAACTATATATGAAGTTTTTAGATAAATAACCCTCAAAAGAGAGTAGAATCCTCATATGCAAATATCTGTTTATGTATCATTTATTCAAATATATAATGAAAAAATATATGATTTGCTTCAGGTAAATTTTTGCATTACTTAACTTAATACGAATTTGAGCAATCAATTAACTTATCTAATTTTTAGTTAAAGTTACTTATTTTTTTCTCTCTATTAAATTAAATTAACTCAAATACTATGTTAAATATAGGATAACTAGAAGCCTGTAGCTTTGTCGATACATGAAAATAAATAGTCAGGCATGTATGTTGGTAAAATTTAAACTATTATTTATCAAATTTAATAATTATCAGCAAATAAAAATAGAAATTTCAAAAAATTTTAATTTATTTTTCAGTATTCATTTGAAATTTTATAAAATTTAAATGCTTTTCTATAAATAACTTTACAAAGAGTAACTTTTTTAATACTTTTATTCCAAGATATATAAAGAAAATACAATTTAAATATTTAAAAAAAAAAGCTAATCATTTCAAAACCAAACTAATTGAATAATATTCAAATCTAATCAAGTATTTATAAAAAGCAATCCAAATATTTTTATTGGAATTCTTTTCTAAGAATATTAACATTTATGCTTGCCATTTTTATTTACAGAAATTTAAATTATCTTTTAATGCTATAAAATTGTATTTTTAATAAATACTAAGAGGGTTTATCTGAATATTAAGTGGCTCACTATTACGACAGTTTATAATTAATGAGAAGAGGAGAAAAAAACAGGGCTATAAGAACTACATCAATGAATGTAAAAAGTAGCAGATCTCACACTATTTTCTAATTGCAAATCGAGAGAATAGATGACAGTGAATATTAGAAAGAAAAAAAAACAATAAAAGTAATTTAGTCTTTGTATAAATTCAAAATATATTAATCTGATCTCAAAAATAATAAAATAGCGTTCAAAAATTAATCTATGCGATTTAGCAGGCTCAGAAAAAATAAATAAGAATGAAGTTATGGGAGGAGCACATTTTAATGAGTTAAGAAGCATTAATTTATCTTTAACAACTCTAGGTAATAGCATAAAAAATTTAAGAATTTAATCTTCTACTTTTTTACGATTTGGCTTGCTTAAAAAAAAGAATAAAAATGTTTAAATTAATCTTTAATTGATTTCAGTATTGAATCTCTATAGGATAAAAAATATTTGGATTATAAAAAAATTAATTTTAAAGATTGGAATTCTTAAATAAAATATTTGAAAAAAACGATTTTAATATTATTTTTTTATTCAGGTAAGGTTATTCACTCTCTAAGTAGCAGTTAAAAATTACCAATTCCATACAGAGAATCTAAGCTCACTCGTATCTTGTAAGATAGTTTAAGTGGGAATTGCTAAACATTTATAATAGCTAATATTTCACCTTGTTCTAATAGCTTAGAAGAAACACTTTCAACACTTAAATTTGCAGAAAGAGCACAACATGTAAAAAAATAACTTTAACTTAAAAAAATAGAATTAACTCATAAATTTTAAATATAAAAGATAACTTTAAAGATTAAACCAAATGAAATAAATGCATCAGACTTTTAAATTGTATAAAAACTCTAAAGAGAAGTAAATTTAAATAAAGAAGATTTATAACTTACTAATAAACATAAAATAGATAAATTACTTAAAGGATTTACTCCATATGAAAAAGAAAGGAATCAATCCTAATGATATCCATTAAAGATTATTAAAATTGTAAGAGGAGAACGAACGTTTAAAGAAAACTCATATATCTATTAACGAAGTAGAGAAATTAATTTAAGAAAATAGATAAATGAAACTAGAAATCACAAAAATCTAACAAAATACAGTTTAATCAATGCATGGAATATTTGATGATTCTAAGACTGATAAAGATACTTTAAAGACACTTGCAGAATCTAAAAATTTGTTAGATCATGATAATAATTTATTCAACAAAATTCACAATTAAGGAGATTAATAAAGTGAGAATTTTTTTTTAAATACAAACTCATCCAATTAAATAACGCTGCCACCTATATAAGTAAGTACCGAATATCTCCTTTAAGAAATTAGAATGAACTTTTATTTATAAATTAGATACACAATAATGATAATATTAAAATACTGTTTGGAACTTCTTAGGAAAAGCCTTTAAGCTCTTATAATCATTCAGTTAATAGCTACAGTCAAAGAGGGACATTTTTAAATTCAGGGAAACATATGATGAGAAATACAACAGAGAAAAAAACAGAGTTACCTATGAGAATAAGAGGCAAAAATAACGAAATAAAAAATGAAAAAGGTTTTTTGGAAATGAGCAATGCAGAATCAATCGTAAAAATAATTATGATAAATAAGAAATTAGTAAAATCATTCATCAAAATATTTTAAAAAAAGCGAATGGAATAAAAAAGAAAAGAGAAGTTAAGAATATTAGAGAGATTAAACGATTTAGAAAGAATACAAAAACATAATTAAGACAAGCTTAAAAGAGAATTGCATTTACTAGAAAATCCTAATGACTCAGAGAACAACGATAATTATAAAAGTGTTTCAACATCTTCAACAACAAACATAGTCAAAGCTAGTTCATTTCATTCAAACAGAGTAAAATTAAAAATTAAATTAAAAATTTATAAGTTTAATTTCTTTTCAATTTAGTTAAGCCAATAAAACACACCTTTAAGATCGTCTTCTAATTAATTAAATAACCCAATTAACAAGTAATTGAAAAAATATGAAAGCAACGAATAGAAAATAAAAATGCTGGAAAAAAGATTCTTACAAAAACTATGAAAATATTAATCTGTATTAATCAAAGTAATAAAATATTAAACACTAAATTATAAAATTTAATTATTAAAACAAAATAATAAACTATAATAAATAACACACATTAAAAAAATTAATTTATTTAAATTAAATAATTTAATAAGACAACTATATCAATTTAATCAATCAAAAATCAATCATATATTTAATAAATTAAAACTTAAAATTATGTAATTATGTATGTATATAAAGGTTTAATTAAGTTTATATATTTTCCTTAATCTAATCCCTTAAAATAGCATATACCGTTTTGTGATTCTAATTTTTTTGTTTAAATTTAAGTTAACTGAAAGTAGATTCAATAAGTAATTATAAACCAAAACGATAAAATATTTCTTTAAAATCGAATAACACAACAAACAATAGAAAAAAAATTTTTTTGATTTAAATCATTTCTCTTTTGTTTTAGTTTGATTGTACTATTTAGATAATTCAAAATCTTAAGTAATTTGATATATTTAAATGATGTAAAATAAATATAAAATAATTGTTATAAGTAAATATTAAAAAAGAAATTAAAATATCTTATAAAACAAATAATTTGAAATTAGGATTGGATATATATTTTAAATGCTTAAAATTCATTTAACAAATTTAATATAATTATTTGTAATCAAATTAATATTAGGAATATGATAAAAATAAATTTGAATAATTCTAAAACTAATCTATTTCATTGATTTTATGAAATAATTTTATTAAAATGTTAAAGAAAAATGAAATTAGATTATTTCTTTGTTAATTTATGAAATAAAAATTTCAATGAAATCGATATTTTTGTAGTATCTTACTTATTTTTAATTCGTTTTCTTATTTTAAACATTCATTATTTATTTAAAAATAATAAAATTTCGTTGTTTATTTTATAAAATCGATTGTTTATTAATATAAAACAAGCAGTTTAAATAGTTAGCTTTATACAAAAAGATCAAAAGAAATTATGCAGAAGTTGTTAGCTTAGGCTTTTTGCAAATAAAATAGATTTTATAAATTTCCTTGCTACTCATACTCTAATATCTAAGATAAAGTGAGTAAGGATTTCAATTTACAAGATTATGTTCATTATGCAATTAAATAAAGATTATTTTTATAATGCTAAGAATATATTAAACCACTGTTTAAATTATTTTTAACGTATTTTAAAAATAGTTGATGTTCTAAGATTAGAGTTTGATGATAAGGGTTATTTTATTAACTTTCCTGGCAGAACTATGCCTGTTCCTTTGGATATGTCAGTTTCAGAAGCGTAATTAGATCTATTTTAAAAATATCGTTTTGGCGAAATCCACTTTTTTAATAAAGATGGAGATTCTTATGCTGTATCCACTCCTTTATAGTTAATTATTTAGGACGATTTCTTTATCAACCTTGAAAATTAATTTTTTTATGTTGTAAATACTTTGAATTCACATAATATTGCTTTGGGAGTTTAAACTATTCATGACACAAACTTCGATTACAAAAAAATAAAAGACTTTTGCTAAATTGGAGGACACACTATGTAATAATAAAATGTTCTTTAAGAGTTTTTCGGAGAGTTTGCAGAATAGTTAAAGAAAGACTCAAAAGATTTGATTGATAGATAGCATTTAGATCTTGTTATTAAATCAGTACTTAATAAAATGTCCATAAAAAACTCTTTTCGTATACAATAGTTAGAAAAATTAATATAAGTAGTTGAAAAGCGCCTTTCAAAAGAAGAGAGTGATAAAAAAGACTTAGACGAAACTCTTGTACAAAAAAAGATGAGAAAATTCTTTAAAAGGTTTTTTGGTGTTGTTTTAGCTCAAATAGGTTTAGTTTAATATGGCACATATGTATTCATAAGTTGGGATTTCATGGAACCTATTACTTGCCTATTAGGTATTTCAGACACTATTATTGCATACAGCTATTGGCTCTTTGTTAACAAGAAGTATGGGTATGATACTTTGGCTGAACGTAAAATAGCTAAAATATAAAAAAGCAAATATTACACAAGAGAAATAGATGAATCAGATATTTTTGCTAAAAAAGACATTCTAGATTATCTCTACAGACAAAAATACTACCACTCAAACTCCTTATTCGAAGTTTTAAATATTTTTGCTAATGAAAAAGATTTAGAATAATTTACTCAAAAAAATAGTCACCTAACAGCAGATAAATGAAAAAAAAGAAATAAATTCATATTATTTTCACTAAACATGCAGAATAAATAATAAAAAATAAGTTTAAAAATTTTTAATAGCAATTTTTTATCTTTTTCAGTATCAAATGGATTTGTTTTATAAATATTTATTCTATTTTCATATATTTACTCATTCTAAAATGGTTTTTATATCTTCAAAGAAATTAAATATGTTTAATGTTTATTTACAAAAGTGTAGTTTGGTAAAAAATTGAACCATTTAATAAATACTACTTCAAATTCTATTGAATATATAAATAATTTTTTGATAAATCATTTCGTTTTAGTAATTCTTTTAACTTTCCTTTAGCACAAGCTTAATACTTGCTTTAAATGACAGCTTCTTCATATATCTTTGAAGCATTTATGAATGTATTATTCTAGTGTTTTTGAAGCTTCTTATTTGCAGTTAGTTAAATCATTTGGAGTCTTTTAAAAGCAGAGAAAGGTAGTATTTTTCCAGTAGTTAATATGGTACTCTAGGCTTTTAAATGCTTTTTGATAGGCATCGCTATTTTTAATCATACATTCAACAAATTTACTTTCTTAGTTATTTGCTTTATTTAAGCAACTTTTTTCAATGGCAACAGCTTAATTATTATATTATTTTTCTATTTTGCTAAGAGTAGGCTAGATCTAGTTTACAAAGTTTTCAAATTCTTTAACCAATTTAATATCCATTTTTTCTATTTACAATTTTTTATAGAATATTCTTTATTTTTGATTGATTTTATTATCATCAAAAAATAATCAATAATATTGACAATCAAAATAATTTATATCTAGTTTGGAGCTAAAAGCTAAACTTGATATTAAGATTTAAAAATTTTTAAATTCACAAATGAAATATTTTTTAACAAATAAATGAAATAGTTTTTGTAAAAGAATAACTAACAATATATGTACATACATACTCATTAATAATATAATAGTAAACTTTAAGTATGCTAGATTTTAAATGAAGTGTCAACATTAGAAATTGATAGGTTTTCTAAGCATAACAATGAATGGTTCTGGTTTATAAACACAAAAGTGCTACCAACCCTTTGAGCTCTATTTTATTTCAAAATAAAATAAATAAATTTCTAAACTAAAATGTTTTTACTTTGATTCCAAGAGATCTCCAGACTTCTTCATTCATAATTTTTCCTCTAGGAATTTTCTTATACAAGTCTTAAGGCAGTCTTACATTTCTATAATAATAAACATCATCACAATAAGTGTCAGAATACTCAATTTCTTTAGGAAACTTAGGCATTTTGTAAAAGTGAAATAGAATAGAAAAGTATTATTTTATATTTTTTTTAATTTTTAATAATATTTAGTTTTTTTATTATAAATAATTTTCAATATTAATATGCAGCTCCTCTTTTTAAAGCTTTAAATTTCATTATTTAATTATAATTCCGAATTAATCAGTTATGTATGGTACGGTATCTTCATATCATCTTTATAGTATCTTTTTTTTAAATTTTTTTAACTTAAAACCTTAAAAAAGCTATCATAAAAAATTATAGCTAAATATTTAGTATCTTATGTACATTTTTATCATAAAATATATTCAATAATAAATTTATTTATCAAAATATTTTCATTTTAGTAAACATTAACTAAAAGCTTAAGAGGATTATATTAATATTAAGTGCTATAATTAAAGAACAATAAATGAATTTTCAAGAAATTCAATAACTAGGATGTTAAAAAATTAAAATACAGTATTAAAATTTATTTAAAAAATAAAAAAAATATTTCAAATAAAATTTTTTAAATTTAATTTAATTTTATAGCTTTTAAATATTTTAAATAATTAGCACATAGTAACATTAAAAATAATTTATCTATTTATTGATTGAGTTTTTAGAAAAATAATCCTTCTTAAATAAAGCTATTCCATTGAATAAGTGCTAGCTTAGATTATTAAATGATCAAATCATTTTTTTGTAGAAAATCAATAAATTTATTAAAAATATTTTTAAAAATATGAAAACTCTTTTCAGAAATTTAAACTAAATAAATATTTATTATTATTTATAGCAAACTATAAAAATTTAAAATAAATATGTCTATTTAAAACTCAAATAAGATTAAAAAGAGTAAACAAATTAATATTGATTTGCTACAAAAAGATTTTAATTTAATTATAGAAAAATAAACTTTTTTATAAATAATAACTATTTTCTGTAATAAATAAATAAATATATTGGGGATTATTAAATTCTAACTATTGAGTATTGTAAATGATTTAATTGGTTTCTAGATATTCTAATTTATGATTAGCCATTAAATGGTAGAATATATAAATTTTACTGTTAAGGTTTTATGAAATTTTTTATCTATATCAGAAATTTAAAATTTAATCTATTCTCATACAAGAAAGAAAAAGAAAATTCTATGTAATTGAATTGAAGTGGGTTAAAATATTGATCTCTTGTTATCAGATTTTAGAAATATAAATAAATACTTTTTGATAATACGCTAATTAATTAGTTTTTGAAATAAAGAAAAAAATAATTAAAAATATTAGATAATTTATTCTTAGAATAAATAAGATACGTTGATAAAAATAGTAAAAATAGGTTTAGATGTTTTGGTTTACTGTCGGCTTTGCTTTTGTTGGAATTCCTGCAGGTAAAATAAATAATGGATGAACATAAAATTAAGCTATTTTTGATGATTATTTAGGGTATTATTGCAGAGAAAATAAAATTTAACCTCCTGTTTTAATTAATTTTGAAGGTCTTAAAGAAGCAATTAAAAAATATAGAGAATCTAGCTAAAAAGATGAATGAATAACAAATTTTACATGTGAAATTTAAAATAATGAATATTTAATTACTTTAAAATGTATATTATAATATGTATTTTGTGTATTCTTTACCTTATAATTTAGTTTTGTACAAGTAAAATTCGTTTTCTTGAAAAAAATGTTAATATATTTTTAATATGAATCTAAAATAAAAATTTGTTTATTTATCTAAATAGCCAATAAAATGTAGAAATTCAAATTAAAATAACTAGCAAATAAAATTGGGGTTGGGGTTGGGGTTGGG
>JH720017.1:417782-447833 GCA_000231845.2 Tetrahymena malaccensis 436 | reverse complement strand
TGGAGATATAATCGCTTTTTTCTAATATTAAAATTGAGATATTTTCTTACTCTATCTTGATAAGATCACACTCGAATCCTAAGGTTTTAATAATTTAATTCTGTAAATATATATCTGATTAATCTGAGTTATAGATGATTTTAAAAATATATTCATCATAACCTTCATTATCATCCAAATAAAATCCAAGAATTAAGTCCTCTATTTAATTTGAATTAATTATCTTGCATAAATAGAATTGCTTTTATTTTAGACTTTCAAAAATTTTTAATTTTTTTATTTTTAAAATTTCACTTTAAATTTCATTCTTATTTACTGCATCAAAGATTTCCTATTCCCATACAATTTGATAGCAGTTAGTAGGTGTATCAAATAATTTTAGCTTTTTATATTCGTCAAATTAATATGATTAAATTATATCAAATATTTTTTTTATTTAAGAAAAATAACTTTATTAATTGTCATTTACTTAATAAGTAATTATTCCATTTCTTTACTTTTATATCTTTTAATGTTAAAAATCTTTTTTTAATATTCTTATTTCATTATTTTATTAAAATTCTATCAGTAGCACATCATTTATTTAATTATTAGAAATACTCTGCTTGGTAATCTGTTTTTATTCTATTTAAATTTATTTTTTGCTAAGATCACTCGATAAGCTACATTTATCTTACAAAAATGTTTTTGTATCTGCGTTTTCTTATTGAAAAATCGTTTCTAAATTATTACTTGACTTTTTATTTAGATTCTACCCATTAGTGTGATGTTATTCTTCTTTTTTTTGGTTAATATAAGCTTTTTCTTCAATTTATTTAAGTTTTTGACAATTTATTTCATTATTATTAGAAATCGTTACTTTGATATCTTGCTTTATTTAATCTTCCATTTTACTAAGATCATTCTATGAATAATACTAATCTAAATAAAATGCTTTTCCTTCGCTATTTTCCTACTCACAAGCATTTCCTTAATAAGAAATGTGTTCCTCTTTTTAATTTAGTTACTGATCTTTTTATTAGTTTGTAAAAGCTTTTTCTTGAAAATTTTCAAGTTATAACCTATTTATTTGATTTTTAAAAATAACCTCTTTGTTGATTTGCTTTGATTCTATTTAGCTTTATTTTTTACAAAGATTATTTTGTTGAAAATTGTTATCTTATTAAGAGGTTTTTCTAATAGAATTTTCTTATGAATAACCATTATCTTAATGAGTAGATTACTTTTTATTGAGTTTTTGTTCGCTTTTTTGTATGTTTAAATCATTTTTTTCTTATAATTTTATAATTTACATACAATTTATGTGATCATTAGAATTAGTTTCTTTGATATTTTGTTTTTCTTTTTTTTTGCCTTAATTATGACCAAAACCATTCTATGAAACATTTTAGGATTACTAAAACGTTATTTGGTGTTCTTTTGATTATTCATATTAATTGCTATAATTTTTAGATGAAATAAGCTAAGTAATATTTTAATTATCTTTATTCTGATAAGAGATTATTGCATGTTAATCTTCATTTTAATTGATTAACTAGCAAATGGCATTTTAAAATATCCTATTTTAACATACAAATCTTCTGACAATTTAACTTTTAACTTATTTTAAAAGAGTTGATTCTGAAGTCATATTGATATTTATATTCATTAATTTATTCTAAATATTATATGAGCCTTCTTAATTTTAGAATTATTGAGGATATGAAGCTTACTGATTAAGTTAGTTTTAATTCAGTAAATCTTTAGCTCTCTCTTCTCTGTTTAGCCTTTAACATAAAATATTTTATTTATCCATTTTTTATGATTGCACAAATGTTGTTTTTTTTTTTTTACTTTTTAAGATCTTTTTTCCTTTTAAAATTTTTCTATTATTATTTAATCAAAAAATCAATCTAATTTCATAAATTATGAATAAGAAAGAATTTTTATGAATTAAATAATACAAGAAAATATATATACTACTAATAATTAATTCAAAAATTCAAATTACACATTTTTAAACATAATAAAGTTTTTTTTATCAAAAATATGAGTAATAATAATAAAAAATGATATAAATTAGAGAGAAAATCAGTGATTGAAGTTTTGTATATTAAGACTATTTTTTGACATTCTGATATATATTATATATTCTAATTATTTCAATATTCTAACATTCTAGCTTTTAAGAGTATTTGAATTATTCCAAATATATTTAAAATGTATATATACTCTTAATTAAAACCTTTGGAAGATGAGCTATTGGCAGGAGGAAATAGACTTTTTCCTCCTAACCTAAAAAATAAGCCCCCTTCTTTAACTCTCTAATAATTAAATATTTTCATAGTCATTTATTTGCTACAAAAATTAATATTTTATATAAATATTTATAATTAACATATTATAGTTAAAATAAGCTAATTTATTTCAGAAGAATTTAATGTTAGTATAAATTTTCCAACATTTTTCTTCTAAAAATTTTATTTATTTCATAATTGTAAAGCATATCAACAATATATTCTTCATCATATTTAAGGCAAACTGTTTCTCCTTATTTTGTAGAGGAAATAAATTAAAATATAATCTTCTAAATGCATTTATTTTAAGCAAAGAAACCAAAAGAATGCTCGAAGGTTGGACTATCTTATACTATTTAGCCATTAAAGCTGAAACATCTTGGTATATTTAATAAATCAGTGTCTTAATTATCAGATATCAAATAGAGAGAAGTAATACTTAAAATAGATATCAATGAGATTAATATAAATGTTCCTTTGATGATATTTACTAATTTTTGAAATACTTATTTATCTGTGTCTATATTTTTATTATATTACTCATTTTAGAATAAATCCAAATTTCTCATCTATTTTAAAAGACTTTCATTTATTCTTTTTAATGTTTATTTGATTATATTTAATTATTACATTTTCATACTTAAATTCAATTAACCTCTTGCTTATAGCCAATATTCTTTTGTAAAAATATAAAGGCAGTCTAATATTATAAAAAGAATAATTAAATTTTAGTTTAATTTTAAAATTTTGAAATATATTAAAATCCTAAAATTTAGAATTTAAAATTTAGTTTTTAAAAATAAATAATGAGATTGAATTTTCACAAGTCAAAAAATATTTTACTTAAGATTTTGATTTATTAAAATAATGCTCTCAATTAATATTTAGGAAAACTAATTTGCTAACAAACTGAAATTACATTCTGCTGAATTAAATTTCTAAATCAAAATAAAAAGTTTAAATCGTTTTCAATAAAAATCATTTTTGTAAAAATATTTTTGATTTGATGTTATCTTTAATTTAGAGCATTAAAATAATGCTTTGCCATTAATTTTTAGTGTTGAATACAACTATTTATTTATTATGAATTGGATGGTAAAATAATTATTAGTAATAAATTAATGAAATTGAATTTTTCACATTAAATTAAAGATTTTTGAATAAAGATAAGAAGGCCATGCTAGATAATTCCTTCATAGTATTAATTAATACATAAAAATTGAAATTTTAGATACCGATTTATCAAAGCTTAAGAGAGTTAATTTATTTATTAAATAATAGGAAAAATGGAGTCTTGCAACTTCATTGTAATACATACTGTTTAAATATATTCAATTTTGAATTTGAAACAAAATATTTTTTTTTCATAAAAAATTAATTAAATACCTACCTACTACCTCTTTATTAATTTTAAAATTATTTCAGATTTAAAAAAAGCATGTAATCTACTTTTGTAATCTTTGTAACAATCAAAATTATACTCTTATAACCTTCATCTAATTATACTAAACGAACTTAAAAAAATTTCTATTTAGAAATATATTTTAGGTGGAGGAGAAATATATCAAAATAAGCTAAAAATAAATATAGCAATGAGATCAATATAAATACTCTTTGAATGATTTTATTTATTTTTGAAAAAATATCTAGCTATGGCAATATTTTAATTAAATTAATCTTTTCTGAAGATGTCTTATTGTTTTCGATTTTTTTTTTAGATCATATACTGTTTTTCATATTAATTTAAGAATAGCTTTTAAAATATTTAAATAATTTTTAAAAACTGATTTAATTTACTTGTTAGGAATATTTTTTAAATAATTAAATTTCATACATTTTATACTAAAAATGACTATAATAATAAAATATTTATATTATTTATGAATTACAAATTCAAATGAATTAGAATAATATTAATTTTAAGAAAAGAGTAAAATATAATTAGGGGTTATGAGAGAATAGTTATTCTATTTAATTTTTGCATTTATAATTTGATATAAAATTGCAAAATTTATTATGGTTTGTACAACTTTAATGAGAATCATCAGGCTAGCACTGATATTAGTGCTTTGTTTGGCATCTATAACTAATCCAGCTACAGCCTTGTTGAGAATTACATTAATTTTATGTTTATTAGTTTGAACATTAAACTTTGTTTGTGCAAGTACCTTATTATGCAGGTGTATATTTACAAAATTAATTTTAAGACATACATTGGCTGGCTTTTAAAGTTGAACAATAATTCGGATCTGAATTACAGCTGCCTTATTAATTAGTGCAAGTACAGTATTTATTAGTTTCTGTTTAGCCAATACATGGATTTTAATTTTTAAATGGTTCACAGTCACAGGCACGCAATTTAATTGCACTCTAACATTATTCTTGGTCTAAAGTACTACAAAAATCTATACAGCTACCATTTTACCAGAGACAATTTATTGAGCATTCTTTGTAACTTGTTAGAGGACACTTTTTTTGATATTAAGGACTAAAACAAGTTGCAGTGTTGCAAAAATTTGAGTCGCATTAATACATACCACAAGCTGAAGGATTATATTGGCATGACATTATCCCTTTTGTGTATAAGCATTAAGAAGAATTCTAACAATTTTATTAATTATTTAATGAGTTACAAAATTTTTCAAGTGAATTTTCAGGTAAGTTTGAACAAGATTCTTCTACTGGAGGATTCCACTAGCAATCAGGATTTGATAAACATTAATCTGAGCTAGAAATGCTACTACAATCCACTTTTTATTGACAATAAGAAGGAAAAGACTAGCAATAACTAGAATTTCTTTCACTTTCACAAGTAGACTAATCAAAATATTCGCATTTTCCAGAACACCTTGTAGATTCTAAGGAGTATTAACATTATTTTCCTGTTAACTCGCAAGCTTACTTTGTATTTAATAATGGGCATTAAATATCTAAATTAGACGATCTTATTTAATTTAAAAAGACTAGTATAATTAGTATGAATATTTTAGACATTTAAGATAATTTATCCTGTAAATTGAATCTTTAAAAGTTTATCTCTTAGTGTTATCAATTATAAAAGCAAAACACTTCTAATTTTAATTTTATATGATTAATATTATTATTTATTTTACTTTTGGTATTTGCTTTTAAGAGATCTTTTTGTATTAAAATTTATTGAAATAATTTAGAAGTCAGAAATCATAAGTAAAATTTTATTAATTAGCTAACAAATAAGTATTATGTTCGAAGTACTTTTAGAAAGGAATTAAATTTATGATTTAATTAATTAATTTAAATGTTGATTAGTTAGTTCGAAGAAATTTTTAATTAGATTCTTTTAATACCAACTAAATAATTAATTTTATTAAGGAAAGATCCTTATGGTAGATTCTTAATTAAAAAGGAAGATCAAGTAAGGTTTATATTTATCACAAATTGTTTGATCTTAGAATGCTTTACTTTTCAAAATTAACTAGAATTTGAAAATTTAAATGCATAAATTAAGGTAAAAAGGTTAGATGATCTTAATCAAATAGAAAACAATTTGATCAACAAGAATTTAGCTCTAATTGCTTAGAAATCTTCTTACCAAATAATCTATAAAAAAAATATTTAAAATTGATTGTATTTTTAATAATCTTTTTATAAAAAACTAAATTTTTAATCTATGAATTCTTGTAATAGAACACCACCTCTGCTCATCAAAGTTTTTTACTATTGAAATGAGTGGTATAGAGGTTTTTAACTTATAATATAAAAACTATAAATTAAATAATAATATATAGTAAAATAAAAAACATAACAAGTCCCAATTCCTTAATTTATTAAAAAGCTAAATTTAAAATATAAATGAAAAAGTAAGTAAGTAAGTAACTAAGTGGATATGTGATATTATTTAGAATTTTATTAAAATTATTTAATGCAAAGCTTAATTGGTTCATAAAGAATTAAAAGAATTACTAATAAGAGAATATATCTACAATTCAATAATTTCGTAAAATAATTGTTAATAATATAAAAGGTTCCAATTTTATTTGCTTGAGCAAATTTATTAATTAATTACATTTAAAAAGTGGATATTTTTATTGATTAAATAAAAATCTTATCATTTTATTAATTTTTATTTATTGATTTATTTAGTTATTTCAGTATCTATGGAGCTTTTTCCTTTTATTATTTTATGTTTGATACATCGAACTAGTTTGCTTCATGAAAGTTTAGTATTTCTTTATAACTAGGTTTATATTATTATGTGGAAAGTATATTTTATAAATTTTCATAATATCAAATGACTCCTATCCAAAATTAATTTGTCGCTCACTATGGCCATAGATATTGCCTTCGTAAATTGTTTTTGTGTTTCTGCTGTTCGTGTGGTTTGCATCTATTTTAGAGAATGTTTTATAGATATCTAAATCGATCTAAGGCATCAAATTATTTGTGTTATTATCTTAATTACTCCCGTTATTGTTTTATATTTAATGTAAAGGTATTAACTAGACAGAATTCATATTTTAAGGTTAATTAAAGGACACATTTTGCTACTAAGATTTTTGATTTTATTATGAAAACAAGCTTTGGTTCGGAACTTACGCTGACGGCAAAGGTATATTTTAAAGCGTATTGTTTTGCTATTAAAGGTTTGTTGTGTTTATATGAGTCATGGAGTTAAACGTGGGTTATAAATTAAAAGATTGATTTAGACCAGCTGCTAAAATATCAATTTAGGAGCTATCTAAATTTATTTTAATTCTCTTTGAAGGTGATAGCGCTTCTTCATCGTATTGCATATTCCCTAATATTATTAATGTGTTTTTTTTCTTATCCTTCTTGATCGACAGCTTTTTTGAAAATTTCCTTGAGTTTGCTCTCTTGAGCATGTCATTTTCCAAAATGCTGACAGTTTTGTTTCTATTCATGACGAAGCTTTATTGCTAATTAGTACTGATAAACAAATAAATTAATATTTATTTTAAGGGTAGATATAAATAAAATTACTTAGGGATTTGAATGTTAGTGCTAGAGAGTTAAGCATCTTCTGTCAAATAATCTTCTGTTTAGTTTATAGTTTACGCCTACGTAAACTTGTACTAAGGAGGATAATTATCTAGCTATTACTTGCTATAAGAGAGTGTTTCATCGTTTTTATCATTGTTATTTCCTGTTTCATCATTATCATAATCCTCTTCCTCTTCACCATTTCTGAAGTACATTCTGTTAATATCTCCGCTTACTTAGCGCTGTTCTTTTACAGCATTAATTTTACTCTTGTCTTTTCTTACAATTTCCTTAGATCTCTCTTAAAAGTATGATTTATTGCATTCATAAATTAGTTTGTCCATACTAGGCCAATACTGCAGTTGCGGGCAGCTTACAAATTAGTGATTAAATTTTTTGCAACTTAAGCATTTTCTATCCAAACCTTCTAAATTATTGTAGAGTCTTGCTTTGTCTTTAATCATAGAGTATTTTTCCTACCAAACAAAATTAATTATTAGAATAAGCTTTACTGGATGGATGCAATAATTCATTTACTTATTTATTTAATTATTTAAAAAAAAACAAAAAGCAAATTAATTAGCACCAGAAATATTTACTATCATTAAATAAATAAATGCAAATCCAAATAATTACAAAATCTTAATCAAAATTTTTGATGCATCTGATGAAATCCTTGTAATCAATGTAGAGGAGTGTAACGACGTTAAGGGTTTTTGCGCATTTAATCCTTTGTTATTGACAAAGAAATTCTATTTCTCCAAACATATCTCCTTTCTTTTTAAGAAACAAATATCAAATTATAATTTTTAACAAATAAACTAATCTACTTTTAAGACATAGCATGTTTTTTGCCTGTTACTTAGATTTATGTAAATTTCAACTTGGCCTTTTAAGATAAAGTAGCACCTTTCATCTGTTTCACTATTAGTAAAAAGATCAACTTCTGGACCCAACTTGAGAGTTTTCATTTCTAATGCTAGGAGATTCAAAAACTACTTTGAGAAATTTAAAGAAAAAGCTTTTTGAGCGTAAAGGATTTTGTGGTTAATGTCAAACAATATGCTTTATTTCATTGAAGCTGGTAAATTGGATATCATTTAGTTGCCTTTGTCATCATCAATTTAATCTTCTTTATGCAGATATTCAAAATATTTTCTTACTTTGTGCTGCAGTTTGCTGTTTAAGTTTCTTTGATTCATCTGTTTATTTAATATCTAAACATTCCAAAAAAATGTTAAAATGCATGAGTATGAGCTAGTTTTTAATGATACCTGCATTTCTCTGTTAAACTCTTCAGACTTCTTTTCAAAGGAGTCAACTATTTATCCTATTTGGTTGAGCGCGTATCCAAATATGCCACTTGAAACAAGCGAAATAAAAGAAACATAAATCATCTCAACTATTTCATTAAAATATCTTAACTAATCATCGTAATATTAACTAAATTCTAATCTTACTGTCAGTGACTGGATGCAAATCTCCATAGCCAATTGTAGCCATGGTAATTATAGACCAATATATACTTGAAATGTAGATTTATGTGTTTGTTGGGTTAGGTTGAAGCAGATCAATCCAGGAATTTTGTTTTTAATCTCTTTCATAAAGTCCTATTCTGACAAAGATAGTCGCTTGCGTGTGTGAGAACGTAAGAATTATGATAATCAGCGTTACTATTTTACCGAGCACAGAGTATTTCATTTCACTATCAAATTTATGAATCAAGTTTTTGAAAGATGCAATAACTTGGATTATTTTTATTGTGATGACATATTCTAGAATGTTAAAATTAGTGCCAAATTGAGATATGATGTAAATCAGAAGTGTAGTTAAGTCAAACCTTATTTAGATTAATTGATTTATTAAATAATTTTGAGTTATGCATCAGAGGTGGTAATGTTATGAAATATTTGACTTAATTTTATACAATTAAGACTCATCATCATCAAGTAAATTAAAATTGAAAGATATTATTGAAAAATTAATGATTAATTGTGAGATCATTAAAAATTTATGATAATTTATTTGTTTACAATTTCTAAAAAAGTCAAATAATTTAAAACTTACTTTGCATCATTTTTAAAGAACTTTTTAAAAATTTGTCTTCTGTTTTCCATGATCATTCCTCTCTTATACACTGCCTATTTATTTATTAAGGAAAGATCATTTAGCATCGATGTAAACAATGTGAATTTGTAAAATGTTAAGATAAATCGAGTATATTTGAAGAATTCCCAATAAAAAATTTAGATGAATGAACAGATTACATTTTGAAGGCATATAAATATTAAATTTTATAAAAATTATAAAAAGTGAACTTACAGTACTTAATTTGAGAAGAATTTCGATAGGAATAATAATTAAAGGAATTTAGTGGATGAATTGACTATTTTCTAAAGCTTTCAAATTGAAATTGTTATCAATTGGCAATATTATTATGAGCATCAGGTAGACGATAATTGCAAAGATTTCCCAAACAACAGTTACTAATGATTCCTAGTTTAATAGAAATAGCAAAGTAAACATGATTTTTATTTCTAAAGCACTTTTTAAAATGAAAAAATTAGTTCTTGCTTACAGGTTAAATGATGAAACTTGATGAATCTAGGAAACCGTTAATAGCGTCTTTTGTTTTGATAAATAATATTATGTTTATCCATGTTTTTTTAAAGTAATATCTAATTTACTTCTAATTGGAATCAACATCGATTGATGCAATGTGAGTATCTTTTATATTATTTTAAAAAATATTTAGTTGTTATAATATGTTAAAAGATAGAAATAAATATCTTATAGTGGTTGAGATAATCTAATGATAGGAATTATAAATATCTACCACTTTATTGAATTTTTTTTGCTGGTTTATAACAAATTCAATCAAAAAGTAACAAAAAATAGATAAATATTGATTATGTCAATCTAATAATTTCAATTTTTTCAACTTTTTAAGCCATTAAATAATGATAAAATATATAGATAGTAAGTACTGTTGGAAGAATGAGGCCTTTATTTTCATAATATTAAAAATCAGTTGAAAGATCTTCCAAAATTTCAAATTGTCTGCTTTTGAATCTCCGAAATATATAACCAGATGCTTTGTTCTTTATATTATTTACAAACCTGTTCACTAAATTTGTTCTCTTGAAAAGCATAAAATATTGATTATTTTTTCTTGATTTTCTTCTCTACTCATGTCTTAAATCGATGTTTAATTTTGAGTTTGATGTTAGGTGCTACTTGCTCCCAACGATTCTTACTATATTTGATTTTCTCTCCTCACTTTTCAGATCAAGATGATTGTTTGTATTTTATATCTCCATTTTGGAAGATCTTACATTCTGTCTTTCAATTTCTATAGCATCAGACCTTGAATGAGGCAGAAAAGTATCCATAGATTTTAAACGTGTGTCTACATTCAAACTAGGCACATTTTCCCCTGATTTAATGCGAGCCAGTTGATGTACTTCTTCTACCTTCTAGTTTGCTGGCTATAAAAATTAGGACTGGTAGCAATTAGTGTCTTAAGGTGATTTCAGCTAGGAAGTAAACATTAATTTTGAAGGCTCAAGATGTCCATACAATTCATTTTATCCAATTTTAAATTAATCTAAATTTATATTAGCATTTGACTTTATATTCATATGAGAGTTGTTATTAATATTGTTGCTATTAATAAAGCTTGCTGCTAGAACGTTTTCTATAGTTTAAGATCTATTTATGTCGCTATAATCATCACATCTATTATTTAACTCTTCCATAGGATTTAGGTCCAACAAATGTCGACGCTTTAATCCTCCATCTCGCAGAGAATTATTAAACTAACTATTTGCTTCATTATAGTTCTAATTAGTTGAAAATGAATTGCTGTCTAAGTTCTTTCTTTCACTTAGCTAATCTTAAAGATAATAGATACTCATTAAAAATATATAGAAAGTCTTTATGTTTTTAATTCAAACAAAATTTTACTATAAAATAAGTGTAAAAACTTTTTTATGATTTTGTATAAAAACTAATTAATGATTTGATCTTCAATAGTGCAAAAAGACATTCTAAATGCTAAATAATGCAAGTATCTCTACAATACTAATTCTACTGTAATAAATGTAAACACAAAATTCGCTAATTTTCTTATTAAAAAATAATGCTATTCATAACCTCGAATTAATGTGTAGTGTATTTGATGCCTTCATTCCTAAAAATTAAATATCTTTAAGAAATATCAAAAAGCAGTTTATTATTATTCTTTTTTTGAAATATTTGAACTTGATATTTTTTCTTTCAAATTTTTTTAAAGTTGCTTAGTTTATTAAATTGAAAGCACTTCTAAAATAAAAAAGGTTCATTCAATAACTTTTGAAAACTATCTTTTGCCTCATTTTCACTTTAATTTACTAACTCAACCAAAATTTTAACAATATTATTTGTTAAAATCTTATATTTCTCTAATAAAACAAATAAATTTTGAAATATGAGCTAGCAAATACTTAAATATTGTATGAATGATTTTATATATTAATTTGCAATAGCAAATATTTTAATTAGAAATTTGTTTGGTATTACCAAATGTACTACTGATCCTAAAAATAGTCAATATTAAAAATTATGTTTGCTTTATTTAATTTCAACTCTTATTTGATTATTTTTTGAGTGAAAACAATTAAATTTTTTTATAAATAAAAAAAATCAATTTACTATTCAAAAATATATTTAGGGAGAGGGTAACATCTAATAAATACTTTAAATTTCACAATGTAATTTATAATTGTCTAAAAATTAAGTTAAATTTAATATGTTTTATTTTCAAATAATTAAAGAATAAATTCAATTAATAAAAAAAATAATTTTTTTTGCTTAAATTCAAAATTTCTATCTTTACATCTTGACATTTTTGAACGTAAATTGAATGATTATACATTTTTTTTAAATTTAATAAAACTTTTCACTTTAATCACAAGCAAATATTTCATACTAATAAATTTTCAAAACTTGTTTATCTATTATTTTATTTGGTAATTTTTGCTTAAGGAGTTTTCTTTCTTGAAGGTGTCTTTGATTTGTATTTTTTTTTCTTATTTTTACTTTAAATCTTGAGTTAATATTTTTTGTATTCTTATAATACTTATTCTTGGTTGTTATGAGGAAAATATATCATATAAATCTTTGATTTTTCAAATTCAATATCCCAAAAATAATTAGAAGCAATGTAAGAATTAGTCCCTTAACTCTGTTTTTAATCTTTTTCTAGCCCAAACTGAGTTGGGCTGCCTATATCATTAAGAGTTTACTACTAATATTTGATTTTTTGTGTAGATGGATACAGACTTTTGATTATTTATTCAGGAGAGACATGGCTTTCACTATTAGTTTTACATTTATCTATATCAATATTGATCAATCTATTGCTTTCAATGTGCTTTGATTCAAGCTTTTATGTTATATACTAATCGATAGTTCCTTTATTGATAGACATCTTTACATTTTACTTTGACCTGTAAACAACTGAATTTGATCTAGAAACGGATTTTTATTTTTCTCTTAAATTCTCACAAGAATCACTTTTTTAATTTTATTAGAAAATTTAATTTCTTTAAAATAAAATTACTTTTTAGAAAAAATACTTTCAAATTAAAAATAATTTCAAAAAAAAACATTAATATTATGTTATTATGTTTTCAAAATAAATTAAAAAATTATTTTTTGGTAAATTATTCAAATATTACTTGATTGTGTGGTTTTTAATTGAAGGAGAGGCTATTTGATCGTTTTCGTTATTCTGAGTGTTAACTTGTGTCAGCGAATTATAACTAGAAACTACTTTTTCATCTATACAGTTATCAGTATGAGTAATTTGATCAATGAATTACAATCCAGATTTATTGATATTAAGTAAGGCTTTGATTGTTTTTTTGTTAGTTCGATTGAATCCTTTAAATCTTTATTATGAAACATTTAGAGTGTGTTTAATGTGGATCAGGTTTGGAAAATACTTCAAAGAAAAGCAATCAAAAAATAAATGATTGAATTTTCCACAACTTTCACACTCTCTACTTAAAGATTTTAAATTACCTTCCAAATTAAATTTATCTTTGATTTAATTATAGCTTTCCTAAATTTATAAATTATCAATGAAAAATGTTTCTTTAATCAAAATAAAGAATTACAAAATCTTTTTCATAGAGCTAAAGCGTTTGATAAAAATCTTCAAATTCTATGAAAAGCAACTAGACTTCAGTTTAGGATTTAACTCCAAATTTTCTAGATGTTTATCCGAAAAATTCTATTTCTCCTATCATGTCTCCTTTCTTATTTTTAAAATAAAAATTATTTAAAAAAAAATGACTAATCATCAATCAATCATTCGTACTGTTAAGATTTTGCATTATCTTTCTACTTAATTTTGTTGAAAGTAAAGCATCATCGAACCTCTACTAATAAAATAAATTTTTTAATCTAGCTCATCTTATCTGTAAAGATTTGTTTCAGGCCCCAATTTCATAGATTTTATTTTTATTGACAATTTATCTAAAAATGCCTTTGAAAAATTTAAAGAGAAAACCTTATGGGAATTAATCAATTTGCTATACATTTCCTAAACAATATTTTCTCTCATAGATTTTGGCAGTTTTTCAATCATTTGTAATCCTTAATCTTCGAAATTATTCTCTTCTGATTTATGCAAGTACTCATAGTATCTTATGACTTGCTGCATAATATTCTTGCTCATCTGTCTTTGTACCATCAATTTGTTTAATGCCTAAAACATTTTTTAATTATAATTATTAATTAGATTTTATTTTATAATAAAAAATTCATTTTACTTTCATCTTTTTATTGAAAAGATCTGATTTGTTTTACATTTCCATAACAATTCCGCCAATTTAACTTATAGAGTATCCAAAAATACCACATGAAATCAAACTAACAAATGATACATATATCCTTTCAGTGGTTGAATTAGGAATTATATCACCATATCCGATTGTAGTCATAGTTATAGTAGACCAATACAGACCAGCAACATATCTTTAAAAATTTACATTTAGATCTTGCTGATATTTTATTGGATCGATATCTTCCTTAATTCCAAACAGCACGAATATTGATCCCTGGAGATTGATAAAGCACAGAATAATTAAGAATAGCTAAGATATTCTATAAAAAATAGTATGCTTAGCTTCTTGGTCTAGTTTTTAAAAAAGCTCTTTGTATGTCTTGAGTACTCTTATAAGTCTTAGTTCAAGTACGTACTCAAAATATATTAATTAGATATTTTATATTGATATGATGTAGCAGACTAAAATGAAGAAATCAAATCTAAATTTTGTAAAAAAGTAATATTTTAAATTAGTCCATTTAGATGAATTAAGTAAACAAATACATAAATTCATTTTTGAAGTATTTTTTTATGATAAATTCGCGAGACGTGATAATTCGACCTCTTTTGAATGATGCCTAAATTTAATTAATAATTAAAATTGTCAAAATTTTTATTAAAATAATTCTACTCTGTTAAACTTTATTAATGTTTCAATTATTAAAAATAGAATTATATAAGACTAAAATGCTGTTTCATGTTTTATTTAATGCCCAAAATTAACTCTGAAAGGAACGTAAAATATAATAGAAATCCACAGAAGTACATTAATTATATCCCAAATTAAGCAAAACATCGAATCCTTTATTTTAAAAGTAGCTAGTTAGTTAATTACTTATTTGAATAAAAAATTTTTTAAATATTTTATTTTTATGTATGTTTGTTTATTCAATATGGTAGTATATTTATAATAATAATGAGATGATAAACTTTGATTTTTTGTTATGCTTATCATATTTTTATTTTAGTAATATTAGTTTGTTAGTAGAAGAAATCAATTTTGTATGTATTTTATAATTATATAGATGATATTCATAATTAAATATATTTATTACTGGTGAAATTACTAGTTTTTCAGATTTATCTAAGTATATACGTAAAACTTTTTGATATAAAAAATGGTTAAAGGGTTAACAAAAAATAAATATAAATTACATATTTTTAGAAGCTCGAACTTTTTCATCTGCTTTTGTTCCTATTTTTTTGATATTTAAGGAAATTTTAATATATGCATTTTATATTGTAAGAAATAGCTTTGCTAAATATTGATAAACTCAATATACCTTTTTGATTATGAGATTCATCTCTTGGTAAGAGAAGTAATCTGAGCTTTTATCGCCTATTAGGTTAAATTAGTGCTAGGATAATCTCTTGAATATAAATGATCTTGCTTTGGATTGTAAATTTGTAATAAACCGTTTGATCATATTTGTCTATTTAAAGAATAAAAACTTCATAGGCTTTGGCTTTTCTAACTGGTTTTAGCTTTGATCATGCTTTTCATTTTCCTACTCTTACTAAGATTGTTTGTCTAAAATGGATTTGCTTTGAAATATTCGTTTCTTTTTTTTAAATTCGTTAATTGTGTTTGCCAAATTGCTTAGCCTAATTTATTAGCTTTAGATGTTTTCTCTTGAAGGTATGTTTTTATTTTTAATCGAAGTAGAAGTTCCTTCCTTAAAACTCACTATTGAATTATTTTACTTGTATAAAGCGATTGATTCTGATTCGAGCTTTTCTCCTCCGTAATCGTCTATCCTAGCTGAGCTACTCTTAAAAATAACTTATTTTTTTAAGGCTAGAGACCTATTTGAAGGCTATTCGATACAATTTTGGCTAGCATTTAATTAAAAAAGTATATTTTTACTACCATCAAGTTCATTATCAATTTATTTAGAATAGTTTTCATCTACTTAAAATGTTGTTGCTTTTACATCAGCTGAAAATGAAATATTAACATCATTTTCAGCCAACTTTTGCTCGCTAAAATTTTTCATATCATTTTATTTTAGAAGGTCCCTTCTTAAATTAACCCCTTTTTTTACACTCATATGAATTATACTATAATTTGATATTGACGCTTATTTGTTGCAAAAGCTAAAAAATATTATTATTAATAATTGTTTGATAAATCACTTAATAGTATAATTTTTGTGATATTTTTAGAAATCCATAGAAAACCACAAAATTTAATAAAAGTGTAATTAAAAAGTAATATCATTCATGAATTTAATCAAAAGCCACATATTAGGCATATAAAATGTAATATTACATTTCTTTCAAATCAATAGAGTATAAAATAAATAAAGTTATTCATAAGAATTTTACCAAAAGAACACATAATTCAAATAAATATTCATTTTAATATTAAAAAATTAATATTCATTCTATTATTTATTTTTCTACTTTAGTTGCCTTCTAATTATTTTTGTTAACATAAAATATTTCTTTATTATTTAAATACTTAATTTATATACTCTACTAATTTATTTATTCATGCTTTTCTTATTTAAATTGATTAATTATTTAGTCTAATTTAAATTTATATTTTCTTTTTAAATTTAAAATAAAATGGATAATTTATCTATCAATTCTACAGTATATATTTTTATATATGTTATTAAATATTATTGAACAATAATTAATATTTAATTAAAAGAACCCTATCAAACAATATTAATTTACAAAATTGATTAATTTTTTTTATAATTGTTATTAATTTAAAATGGCTGTTCAAACTAAAAAATTTACTGTCAAATTTAAGTTAATTAATTCTCTATATTAATTTAAGATATTTTAAATTTTGATTGAAATAAATAATATTTTGTTATTCAAGTAAAAAATATGTTTGGCAAATTAATTTATAAATATACAATTTAATTGTCTTTTTCATTCATTAATAAGGTTTATTTTTGGTGAATAATTACTTATTAATGACGACTGATCAAGTTATGAATTAGCTATATTCTTAGATTTATCTTTTTTTAGCTTAGCATGAATGTTGTTTGCTGCTCTACTATTTTTAAACACTCTTTTTTTTATAATTCTAAGCTGTACTTTTCTATATTCAAGCAGTATATTACTTAAATTGTTATGAGGAAAATAAATTTAATAGTTCTTTAATCTATCAAAGTGCTAAAACAACAAATTGTTAGTAATTTGCTTATCATAACTTTAGACTTGCAAATCTTAAGGAAGTATTTAAAATTCAGTCTAAAACCTTTATAGTTTTTTCTTATCAACTGTCGAAATTTCTTAGCTAATAGAATCTTCTCTACTACAATAATGTGTATATTATTTTTTTAATTAATTATGGTAAATATCAACGCTTTCTATCTAATTTTAAGCAGCCTAATAACTTTATTAGTTATTCATAATATTGTCTTACTATATTAAGCTTAGTTTTATATAGTTTGATCCTTTTAATTCTTCTTAATTTTATGTCAAAATTACTTATGACTATTAGTCAGTGATTTTATTTCCTTTCGAACCTTCCTTTTTAATTGCATTAGATCGCTGCCTGTTGTAACAATCTTCACCTTGAAACGATTTTTCCTTTTCCCTTATCACTGTTTGTGAGTTTACTATTTACATTCTATGAATTTTTAAGTTAGAAAAATAATGCTAAATGAAAATAATAAGTTTACTCTTTTTCTTCGCTGTCATCAGAAACAAAAAAAGATGTATCTTCTAACCCAATTTATTCGTTTTAATAATTTTTGTTGAGCATTTTTTACATTTCTAATCCTGAGCAAATGTATGACTAAAAAGCATTTTAACTTCTTTGCCTTAGTCTTTTGATGGTTTAATCTCTATCTTAAAATATTTTAAGATTTTACTAGTAAAGTATCTTTTAAATATTTGGCATATATTGTAATTGATTGCAATTTGAAAAATGATGATTATATTTTCCACAGCTTTCGCACTTTTTGCTTAAAAATTTATAATTTTTATTTTGTCTTATTTGATCTTTAATCAGGTTATAGCTTTCCTATTTATTTTTTAAAATTATTTTTAATAAAATTAATTCTTATATTTGACGAAATGTATCAATTAAACTTATTAATCATAGTAATTGTGATGACCAACTAATACAATTTAATTAAAAAAATCAATCTAAATATTTACAAAATCTTTTTCGTGTTACTAAAGTACTTAATAGAAATCTTCAAACTCTAAATACAAAAGTGATACAACACCTTATGATTTTGCTCCAAACATTCTACCAGTTTGGCTAAAGAACTCTATTTCTCCAAACATGCTACCTTTCTAAATAAAATAATTTAATTGAATTATCTCCATTTAAAATTATGGTAAAAATATTTTTGTTTTAAAGAGCTATTTATTCCTTAGATAAAATAAAATTTATGGCAAAAAAATGATTTTGTAATTCAAATAAATTGAAGAAATAATAAAAATAGTTAGCCAATAAAAAAAGCACAAAAAAAAACAAAATTATAATTTTTCAAGAAAAACTATTAACTTACTTTTAGCGTAAAAAATCTGATTTTTCTTTATTTTGAGAACTATTTCATTTATTTTTTTAATGGCTGTAAGTAAGAATTGGTTCTTTTAAAAATTAGAACTTCAACTATTTATTATTATAAAATAGAATTTCTGTGATCAATTAAATTTTGGAGGTGAATTATGTATTTTTTAATTTGTATTTTTTCATTTTACTTCTTCATTAGTTTTTTGATTTAATTGCTTAATTTTTTTTAAAAATTATAATACTGTATTTTTTTAACTTTATTAATTAATCCATCCATCAATAAAACGAATTTTTTTAAAATAAAAAATCATTTTATCAAATAAAAATCAGAGGTCAATAATAATTTGGAATAATTAATCTTTTAAATTTGCATTTTTTTCATTAAAGTAAAAACTAAACTAGTTTATTTGATTGAAATGTTTAATTTTGTTTAAATTATTAGGTGCAGTTTTTAACTTTACGAATCAATCAATATTACTGAACGTTTTTAATGTAAAAATTTATTTGTAATACAAATTATTTGGTCTTTTATTATTTAATTATAGACTTATCTATCTACTTATGCTTTTTAAAAATGTTTAAGTAGAATATTTTTGTTTTATTAAATCTTTAAATATTATTCAATTTAGTCGAATTGAAAATTATAATCTATCATTTTATCATTTCTCATTGCTAAAAATTATTTTTAAACTACAATCGTGTTGAGGAAGCAATAATACTCTTTAATTAATCTATAATATTAATAAAAATAATATAAAATTTATACGCTTAAAATTGAATACTCCTTTTGGTTATTACTTTACTAAGCATATAGGACAATAGAGCCTTTTTACACAAAGAAGAGTCGCTTATCGAATTCACCTAATTAATATAAATCGGTTTCTGGACCAATATTTAATTATTTAACTTTCATAGAGAGCTCATTTAGAAAAGGTTTTGTGAAATTTAAAGAAAATATCTTTTGAGAATATAGGTATTTGTGATTCATTTCAAATTTTATGCTATCTCTCATCGATTTTGGCAAATCTTCTATCATTCTGAGTCCTTCTTCTTCTAAGCTGCGATCAGATTCTTTATGCAAATATTCATAGTATTTAATTACTTAGTATGTTACTTTTTTGTTCAGTTACCTTGAATTCATTAGCTTATTTAAAGCCTTCAAATAAATTTCTCAATATCATTTGCAAGTAAATTATTAATTAATGAATTACTTGCATTTTCTTGTTAAAGGTTTCTGATTTTCTTTAAATTTCTCCCACTATTTCTTATATCTGACTTATAGAATAGCCAAATATACCGCAAGAAATCAGTGTAACAATCGAGACATAAATCCTTTCTAGATTTGTAATTGGTACAATATCGCCATATCCTATCGTTGTCATTGTGATTGTTGACCAATAAATTGCAGCTACATATTAAGACAAAGGTGAATCATTATCTATTTTGAGCTTTAGTTATTATTATTTTGGATCTTAAAATCCTAATAAAATGAAAATGGATCCTTGAATGTTAATAAATGTAAGAACTATCAACACTAACAATGATATTCTTCTAAAAATATTATGCTTTGCTTCTTAATCAAATTTCTAGAATAGTTCTTTGTAAGTTTTAATGACTCTAATTATTCTCAGCTCTAGAACGTATTCTAAATATCGTAGATTGTAGAAATGTGTGGACAGAAAATAAGAAAAGAAAATAAAAAGGTCAAATCTAGTATTTTTAAGTTTTTGTAAAAAAATTGTAAAGTAAATATTTCTTTATTTATTTACATAAATTCTTTCTTTAAATATCTGCGAAGGATGAACTCCCTGCTTATAATTATTCTTCCTCTCTTAAATACGGCCTTAGAATAAAAAAATAAGATTTAAAATAACGTCAGATTTAATTAATTTTAATTATGTTTCTACTTTGTTCAAGCTTATGATTGTTTCTGTAATCAAAAAATAAAACACCAAGATTTAAAAATAAGAAAATTGTTTATCAAGTTGTGATTCTTCTGCCAATTCAAAATTTACTCTAAAGGGTACATAAAAGACAATAACTATCCACAAAATTGTAGTTAGAATATCCCAAATGATAAAAAACATTGAGTCCTACATTGTTTTAATCAAAAAAAATTTTAGATCACTAGCTTTACAAGTATAATGAATTTTTTTATATGCTCAAATAAAAAAGTTTTTATAGAAATTACAGGAGAAACGATGAGCTTTTCACTTGAAACTAGGTAGTTTTTCAGTACTGTTTTTATCACAAAAAGTTGGTAAAATTACTAATAAAATAATAATTTTATTTTTTACTTTAAGAAAATTTAGTTAAGTAATGAGTAGAGATACTTTGTTCCTATTTTAAATAAATATAAGTTCTTTTGAGCTTGTTAAATAATTGCTGATTCAAATTATAAATTATATGTAACAATCATACTTTTTTATGAATAAGACCTCTCTGCTGATAATAAGAGTAATCAGAACTTAAATCGTTTAAAATTTCAAACTGCTTTTAGGTAAAGTTTTTGAAGTTGTAACTTGATGCGTACTGTAAGAGGTTGTTGATAAATTTTTTTACTAAATTAGTCTTTTTAAAAAAGAAGAAATTCATAGTTTCAATTTACGCCTAGCTCTTTTTATCAAAATTACAGCTAATTTGCTTTGAAGCTTAAGGTTTGTAGTTTTAAAAAAAGCTCTTAGAGGGAGTTTGAGGTAGCTATATGATTTATGCTAGCATACTCTTCCTCTTTTATTCTTACATAGACCTCTCGAAAACAACAGAATTTTATTTTTTATCTAATTTCTACTCAAAGATTAAAACATTTGAGTTTTCTGCAAGCTAAATGCCGTTTTGTGAAAAAGATAATTGAGTTTGATCCATTTAACTTTAAGGATTATTCTCAATTTACATCCTAAAGCTCTATTCATCTCCGTGAATTATCTAATTTTTGGAGATATTTAGAGATTGTTCCTCATTTCTTGAAACATCGTTTTGATTTTTATTGGTATTGCTTAATTCTGGTAACATATTTTCATGGTTTTATTTGTGATCAAATGAAAAAGACAGGCTATTTAAATCGTCCTTTTCTTTTTCTTTAATCTCTTTAAAATCACGCATTTAGTCTATTTGACACATGCTTTCTTTTTATGTTACACCCAATCTTCTCATTTTACCTATTTAGTAAAAAATTTAATTAATAATTAATTAATTTCAAATTATAGATAGATTAGTTGATTGATAAGTACATATTAAATTGTTTTCAAGCATATGTATGTAAAATTAAATTTTGAACAGAATTTATAATAAAAGATTAAATTTATTACTCAATATAAAAAACAATAGCGATTTGGCTAAAGAATCATCATTAATTTGCAATTATTTTGAAACTATCATTAATACATTTAAACTCCTGATTAAATTTAAGCTATTTTCTATAGTATAATAAAAATAATATTTTCAAAGATTTTCTGACATTTTTAAACTGGATTTTTATTCAATTTATTATTTTCTATGTTGAATTTATGATTTTTACTTTTTTTAGATTTTTAAGATTGATATAATATAGGTATTATTAAAACTTATCCTGTTTATATTTTCTAATTTATTGATTTTGAAAAATAGCTTTATTTATTTAAAGCTGGTTTAACTTTAAAAGTATTATTGTTTGTTTTAATACTCCATCAGTAAACTGGTTTTTAATTTCATCTTTGTAATAATTGTAATAAATTATAAGAAATGAGCGGAATTATTTTAATTATCACATGTAGATCTAGTTACATTCATTATAATTTTTTATGTCTTATCATTAAATAATAATTTACTGAATTTATTATTTTATGATACTTTTAAATCATAATTTTAACACTCTTGTAAACCATTTAAAAACGATTTAATTAAATAAATAATCTAATCTTTAGATCTACAAATTCATTCATTTAATGAAACTTTGTAATAAACCAATAAATATTATTTAGCATATTTTTATTTAAATTTGACAATTTTAACATACTTCAATAACTTCATAAGTATCAAAAATTTATTTTTATGTTAATTTTTTCTTGCGAAAATTCAATTTTATATTAATTATTCACCGATAAAGCGAAAAAATACATTTAAATAAATTCTATTTTAAAATGCTTTTAATTATTTTTTATCTTGTCAAGAAATTTATAAATTAAAAATATTCAAAAAGCTATATTTTTTATCACAAAATATAAAAACATAAATTTAGATTTTATTATTAAAAGATGTTCTCTTGAATTTATCCATTCTATCTTCATCAATTTTGTCTAATCAAAATTCTATTTTTTTGGTAACTAACTTTTTTAATTTAGAGCAGCTTCTTTTTGTTTATCTCTTTTGGTATTCATTAACTTCATTGAAACTTTAAATTTAATATCAATTTAAATTAAGATAATACTTATATTTAGAAATAATAAACAAATAAATAGCTAGTAAACAAGCTGAGTTTTAAAAATTTATTTTTATATTAAAAGATTTATCAATCCAAAAACTAGTTTACTCTAGACAAAGAATCAAGTTGGAGAGATTATTGAAGTTTGCTAAAGCAGAGCATAATCCAGAAGCGCCATCATCCCCAATTTAGTTACAACTTATAAATATAAATTATTTGATATGAGAATAAAATAAAAATGTGAAAAATTTAAAAATTAATTAATAATCTACTATAAATTTAAAATACAATCAAAGTAAATTTAACAAACCAAATTTTTCATTTTAAATTCATTTTTAAATTGAAAAGCATCTTAATCAATAGTAAGAAAATAGTTTTTACCCTAAATAAAGAGTCAAATTTGATATTTTTTAGCAGTTTGCTAAAGTAACACCTAAGCCTGTTGCACCGAAATCACTAATATAATGATTGGAGCTTTTTCAAAATTAATTTTAGTTTGAAATAATTAATATTAAAAACATTTCTTAATAAGTTAAAATAAAAAAAACACAATCTTATTTCAAAAAGCCTGTATATCAAATCAAAAGCTATTGAATTAAAACATGTGAACTGTTTTAATTAGATTTTTATATTTACCCAAGATTAAGAGACAAATTCTAAAGATTAGAGCAGTTTGCTAAACCAGAGCCTAAACTTTGAGCACCAATATCAGTCAATTTATTCTAACTATTTCAATATTGAAGAATTGGTTTGTTTTCTAAAGCAAATACTCAAGGCAAATGCGAAATAATAAGAAATTAGTAAATAATTTTGAAAAAATATTCCAAAATTAAAAAATGAGTTCATTATAAAACAGAATCAGAATTAAAAAGCAAATAATAAAAGTAATTTTATTATTTTAAATACATTTTTATATTAAAAATATCACAATCCTAAAAAAAGTAAATTTCAATACCATAAAATAATATTCAAATTTGAGAGATTAGTGCAATTTGCTAAACCAGAACCTAAGCTTGATGCACCTTCATTACCAATTTGGTTTTAACTTTTTAAAAGTAAGAAAATAAATATATTGCAATCAAAAGTAAATGAGTTATTCTTACCCAAGATTAAGCGTCACTTTTGAGAGATTAGTGCATTTTGCCAAAGAAACACCGATGCTTAATGCCCCCTCATTATCAATTTAATTGGAACTTTTAAAATTATATAAAATAATTAGTTATTTATATAGAAGAAAAAAACATTAATTGCTAAAACAAATTAGTTAAGAACCAAAGCATATTTTAGAAATTAAAAATTATTATTTTAGTTTTTAAAAAACAGAATCCAAATACAAAATAATCAGCTAAATAGGAAATAAGAGAAAAAATTCGTATTATTTAATTTGATTTTTATCAAAAAATATTGCAATTAAAAGTAACTAAGCTATTTTTACTAGAGAACAATTTTTAAATCTTAAAGATGAGCACAATTTGTTAAGCCAGAACATAAATCGGATGCACCATTGCCACTAATCTAATTGTAACTTTTAAATTAAATAGAGAGGAAATTATTATGAGTTTGCTTCAAGGAATGATAAAAAAATGCAATAGAAGAAATCAAATAAAAATTTGAAAATTAAAGAATTAATCAAATGGTAACAAATTTACATATAAAATCAATTTAAAAAAATTATGAAAGTTATTTTAAATAGATAGATTTTTATTTAAAAATTATATTATTAAAATAAATTAAATATTTTACCCAAGATTGAGTTCCAAATTTGAGAGATTTGTGCAGTTTGCTAATGCGGAGCCTAAGGCAGATGAACCCTCGTCACCAATTAAATTGGAGCTTTTTAAATTTTGGAGAAAAATATATATTTAGTCAGTAAGGAAGAAAGAATGAATAAAAATTTGAAATATTAAGAATTTAATTAAACTACCAAAGAAAAATTAAAAAAATGAGTTTGATTTATTAAAATATTTTTGATATAAATAATTTATACTTGTAATTTATTCATTTATTTTTTACCAAAATGAAATTTAAATATTGTAAAAAATATGATGAAAAGTAATAAATAAGTTTATTTACTTAAGATGAATAATGAGATCAGTATGAGATTAAAGCGAAGAGTCTAAAAACTTTTTATATTATAAAAATAAACTTCAATAATGATGTATTAAAAAATAAATAGTTACATCTTTTAGCAGACAATATTATTAATTCTATTATATCATTTTTTTATTTGAAAAAATATTTAAAAGCTAATTAATTGAAATTTTGTTGATTAATAAACTATAAAGTTAATTTAGTTTTAATTAAAGCTTTTTTTAATGCAAAGAGTTAATACAAGAGTATACCAATTTTAAATTAGAGAGGTAAATAAAATTTTAGATAATTAATTAACCCTAAATTATGAGACACCAAAATAATATATTTTTAAATATTTATTTGCTTTTATCTTGAATTTCAAGACTATAAAATTCTCTAAATTATTACTTATTTAATAATATATTTATAAAACAGATACTATAATAATAATTATTTATATTTATATATTATGTTAAAAATTTATGTCTTTTTCAAAGTAAAATTGCAAGTCAAAATCAAAAATCTGCAAACTATTTTTTTGCAAATTATATGGTAATCTACGGTATAAAATAGTTTTGATTTTTATCATTTTGCTGACATTAAAATTGTGTTGGTACTGCCTTTTCTATAGAAGATTATTTAAAAAAATACTTACTAAAAATAAGATTAAATTTAAAGCTAAAATTTTAAACTTTATGAAAAATATTTAACAAAAAATTAAAATGTTTATTTAACTTATGATAAATTTTTATGCATTAAAGTAAAACTATAATATTTTTTTTCTATACTAATTAATTGTTTAAATTTGAGTTCAATTTTATTATTTATTTATTTTTAAAACTTTAAATTCGAGTATATAAATTAAAATATAAAACATTTAAAAATACAACGTTTTTAATTAAATCTCATTATTTTATTATTATTTAGGTTTTTGTATCAAAAAATTAAATGTTTGATTTAACATTTTGTATCTATTTTTTAACATTTTAGATTCGAAACCTGAAGTAAATACCTAACCCATTTTTTTATATTTTTATAATTTTATTCGATTTAATCAAAAATAATTTAAAATTATATTCAATATTTATCTAGTACTTAATAACTAAATTTTTGCAAGTAGGTATATACCTTTAATCTTAAATTATTAATAAATATTTTCTATTTTTATTCTATGCCTTTTTTTTAGTCTTAGTATTCTATTTCAATACTTTTTATAATCATTTAAAGCCTTTTTATTTTACTTTCTTAGCCAACTTTTATTCTTTCATTTCATATCTCATTTTAACTAATCTTCAATTATTAGTTGATTTCTTTTCAATTATTTCAGACAATTACTAGGTACTATATTTCATAAATAAATTTATTTTCAAAAAAATACAAATAAAATACTTTTGAAATAAATTAGAAAAGAAATAAATATTAATTTTGCTAAAATGGCATCATTAATTTAAAATAAAAAAAGAAAACTAAAAAAGCTTAAATCACTTAAGGAAACATTTATTTATTTTCAATTTTTTGATAATTTTATTTATTAAATAATAGAAAAAGAATCCGATGAGAATCAACATAAATTATTAGATAAAGAAAGTGAATAAAGTTGAAGTTAAGATAGCGAATCAATTTATGAAAAAGATATTTCTTCGAAGAATAAAATTATGTAAAATATAAAAATTTTTATTTAGATTATGATAAAATGAAAAAATATGATAAAGATTTAAAATTTATTTATTAAGATGAAAAGAAATAATATTAGTCAAAATAAAGCTTAAAAGAATAAATGTAAAATTTTATTTTACTTTTATTTAATTTATTTTTTTACTTTTTATTAAATATTAGTTAGCAAAGAGCACTAAGAAGGATAAAGAAGTTGATAAAATTATTGTTATTGAGAAAAATTAAATTAAAATAGAAAAATTAAGTATAATATAAAAAATTTATTAAGAGACATGTATTATTAACTGTTCTTATATATTATATTTCTTTAGCAATTACATTTAATTAATTTTTTAAACTTTAATTTTTCATTCTTTATGTAACTAAAAATTTAAAGTAATGTTTAATCATCTCAAATTATTTATTAATTTATTTTTTTAAATATATCACTATATTTCAATCAATTTAAAAAAAATTTATATACCATCTATGCTGTATTATAAGTTTCAACAATAAAATTTTTTTATCAAAAAGTTAAACTTTTATTTAAATTATTTTTATTTTTTAAATTTAAAACAAAATATATAAACATGAATCAAATACTATTATATTAATTTTATATTCATTTATCTTTTAATTATAAGAAAAAAATTATGCAATTAGCTATATTCAAATTTATTAATTTTCAAAGATAATTGTTGAGAAACTTTTATTTAAATTTTAGAACATTTCGATGTTTTATGAGCTAATTTTTAAATTAGAAACCTGGATTTTAATTATTAAATTAGAAGTTATATATTATTAAGATTTAAATTTGTAATATATAGTTAATTATGTAAATTTAATAAAAAAACAAAAAATGTTGTAAACAAATAAATCATCTTTATTTAGAAAGTTTATTTGGTTTTTTTAGTTTAAAAAAAAAAATTATCAAATTTTAAATACAAACAAATATTTATGCAAACTAACAATAAAAATATTAATCTATAATTATTTTCTTAAAGGTAGGGTAGAGTCACTCATGTATGATTACTGAATCTATTCTTCATCACTTTTCAAAATAAAAATAAATTATTTATTATTTATCATAAATTTAAAAATAATCATAATATTTGCTAATACTACAAATAAAACCCTTTTAAAATTATAAATCAAGTTACCATTATTATTTTTTGCTTAAAAACAACTTTATTATGTTGATGTAAGATTAATTTTTAATTACTGTGCACTAATTTTAGCAAGAATTAATATAGAATTACTGTTATCTGTATTCATCAATCTCATTACATACTTAAAAAAAATATTTTAAGTAAAGAGTTTTAAATAATAATTTAAAAATATACATTCTATTTTTATTTTCGATATTTTTATTTTAATTTTTTATACTTTGTTCAAATTAATTACGCACTTTTTATATTAATTTAATAATGTTTAGCTTTTAATATAAAATATTTAATTTACTTTCTATATTTGAGTTTATTTTATCATCATTATTTGATCAGGATTTGAAAATTGTTTACGCACTAGCATTTAAAATTATTTTGCTTAGATCAAAAAAACGGTTATTAATTAATTACTCCCTATATAAATATTATTCATTTTGTTATTTATCTCTAAATTTATTCAATTTTACAAGCTTTTTTATGATCAAATTTATCTCCATTTTTAATATCCAAAATTTCTTTATAATATTACACTCTTTTTTAAATAAATAAATAAATAAATGTTTTTCCATGTTTTTAATAAAAACAAATCTTATTACGCACTATTTATAAAGTAATATTATTTATCTATTCATCATTAAATATTATCAATATTACAGTCTATTTTTTAAGAACTTCATCAAAATTTTTTTTTCAAATACTAATTCAATCTTACTTGCTAATTTTGTTAATAAAATTGTCAAGATTTTCAAATAAATTTATTTATTTATGTATTATATTTATTACTCCCTAATATTTTATCATATTTATTTATTAGTATTTTTTTATAAAAGACCACTCAAAATATATTTTACTAACTTAAAAGATTAAATCGACTCATTATATTCTTATTTTAATTCTTTCAAAATATTCCTTACACACTATTTTTTAAAAAAATATATTTAAAAATAATGTTTAATTTATTAATTTGTAATTTACTTACAGTCTAATTAATACAAATTTAAGCATGGTCATTTCAAAAATATGGAGTTATTTCTTACTCTCTATAATATTTGTAATTGAAAATTAAGCAAATTCATATATCGAACCATTCTAATTATGTTTACTCTCTATTTATTAGTAATAAATTATTTTAATTTTGTATTAAAAACTCTTTTAAATTAATTTTTACACACTAATTTATAAAAATAAGCTATATTTTTCAATATTTTTTTATTTAAAATCTTTACTTTCTATTATAATAAAATATTTTTTTCACTTGTCTCTCTTCAATTATTATTTTAAACATTACACACTAATTTTAAATTAAAAAAATTTTATTTTTTATAATTTTATTATTTAATTTTTACACACTAATATTCATTTTATTGTTAACTCAATATTTTTATCTAAATTAACCATATTATTATTTACTCCCTATTTTATAAGTAAATTAATAAATTTATTTTTTAAAAAAAATACTATTAAAATTACTTCCTAACAATTTTTAAGTATAAAGTTAATAATTTCAACATCTTCTAATCAAAATTAATTCAAAATATTTATTACTATCTATTTTTAAGAATAAAGTTATTTATTTATTTCAGCACCTACTTATCAAAAATAATTCAAAATATTTATTACTTGCTATATATTTTTAAGAATAATGTTATTTATTTATTTCAGCAGCTTCTTATCAAAAATAATTCAAAATATTTATTACTATCTATTTTTAAGAATAAAGTTATTTATTTATTTCAGCATCTTCTTATCATAATTAATTCAAAATATTTATTACTGTCTAATATATTTTTAAGAATAAAGTTATTTATTTATTTCAGCATCATCTTATCAAAAATAATTCAAAATATTTATTACTGTCTATTATATTTTTAAGAATAAAGTTATTTATTTATTTCAGCAAATATTTATTACCATCTATTTTTAAGTATAAAGTTAATTATTTCAACATCTTCTCTATCAAAATAAATTCAAACTATTTATTACTGGCTAATATATTTTTAAGAATAAAGATATTTATTTATTTCAACATTTTCTTAACAAAAATAAATCAAAATATTTATTACAATCTATTTTTAAGAATAAATGTATTTATTTATTTCAACATCTTCTTACCAAAAATAATTCAAAATATTTATTAC
>JH720017.1:212145-396976 GCA_000231845.2 Tetrahymena malaccensis 436 | reverse complement strand
TCATCATACACTAAAGGCTTATGCTTTTCTTAAATAAATTTGAAAGCCTACTTCTTTCCTTATACCATTGTGTAAATCAAATAACCTATTTATTTTTTCGAAATAATATTTATGAAAGAAAAATATGAAGTATTTTTTACCAAAGGAACAAGCTTCACTCTAAATTATAAAATATGAAATATTTTAATGAAGGAAATTATTAATAGAATACTTTTTGACTTGGATTCATTTATGTTACCACACCTAATTTTTTATATTCTTCTTCATATAGTTTCAAACCATTAGGATCAACACATTCTGGTGCTTAATAGTAAATATTCCCTTGCTTTAAGTTAAAAATATATTTAGTTTGGTTTTATAATTATTAAATATTACATATTCATTATAAGCATAGTTATTATGTTTTTTGAGTTTTTATGCAAAGCCAAAATCACCTATTTGGGTATCATTTAATTAATTGGCTATTTTCTGTAAAAGAATTAAATCTTACTAACAACAGCATTGCCGTTATAATCAATTAAGATATTATCCATTTTTAGGTCATTTACTAAATAGCCTTTATTGTGAATATGCAAAAGACCTTCAGCAATATCTTTAGAATATTTTATAGCAGAAATCTCATTTAATTTGTTTCCTTAAGTATTATCTATGAGTTCTTAAAGAGTTCCTGTTATGATATTATTTAGTTTGAATAAAATGACCCTAAAATAAATCAATACCTTAGTATTCAGTAAAAACTAAGTATATTAGCTAATTTTATTCAAAGTCAATAGACTTTATCAAATTCGAAACATAAGGTGAACCTCGACATTATTATAAAATTTCTATCTCTTTTTTGTCTTCACTTTCAACTTTTCCTTCTTCGTCTTCTCTAAAATATCCTTTGATTGCATAACGCATATTGGTTTATTTCGCTTTTGCTAATATAACATAACCTTAAGCTCCTCTTGCTAAATATTTGAAATCTGAGAAAGCTCCTTATAATTCATTTTTTATGGTTTTGTAGACTAACTACTCTTCTTTTTCTTTAAACTTATCGACTATATCAGACACTTTTAATTAATAAAATTATTTTTAATATGTTAATATTTTTTTTAAGAAGAAAATTAAATCATAAGCTCATGGAAATTGTCTTACAGGGTAGAAATAAAATATTCATTTTTTGGTTGATGATAATGATTTAATTAATGATAATGATATGATTATCGTATGAATAATGAAAATTTAAGTTTTAATGTTGATTATTAATCTAAGGAATCTTATAAAATATTTTTATAATAATTTGAGCATTAAATTTTAGGGGCGCATATAGACTTTGTGAATAGAATATTGAAGTTAAGATATAAAATATTCATTTTTTAGTTGATTATAATTATGTGATTAATAATAATGATATTATCATATTTATATTCAAATGCCAAATTTTAATGTAATTACTAATCTAAGGAGTCTTTTGAATTGTTTAGATATTTTTTAGTTTAAACAATTCCTTGATTATTTTCCTATTAATGAAATGTTTCATTAATTCAAACTTAAAGTTTGATTCTTCCATTTGATTTAAAACTAAAAATAGTTGTTATTACTTTTCTTGCTAAGAATTAATATTTCTTAATTAAATTCTAATTTATTATGTGTGTTAATAAATCTTTTTGACTTGTAATATTTATTTTGTTTAATTAGCAGAAAGTAATATTTTTTAGCTCAAGCTTTTTCAATCACTTTTTAGTATTATAGATAGATTTTAGAATATTGACTTTTTCATTTATTTATTTATTCAAATAATTGAAAAATCTTTTAATTTGCATTATTTAAATAATAAAGGCAATAATTTTTTTATTTTTGAATTTTTGAATACTTAAGAATAAATACATTAATAAGATATTTTTTTAATTAATTATTTTCAATTTTTAAAGAGTTTCCAATTATTCATTAATGAAAAAGAAAAGCATAACTCTAATATAAAATCAAAAAATAAATATTAAAAAATAACATAACATACATGCTCAAAATAATTGCTTTTATTAAATGTTTCTAGCATTAATGTATATTATTATTGATAAAAATGACACTAAGTAGCTTTATATTTATTCTGTAAGTTTAAATCATATAAAACGGCTAATTATTTTATAATTCTTTGTAAAAATTGATTTAAACTTATTTCATAAATTAATTTCAAATATTTAATTTTAATGATAATTTGTTTTAAAAATTTTTAATTGTAAGTTTTTAAAATGAAAAATTAAGGGAAAAACAATTATAATTTATTTTTATTTACTTTAATATACTTATCAAAATTTTGCAATTAAATTATTTATAAAAAAATATTAAAGTAAAACCTTGTTGATTTGTATAAATAAATTTATTATTTATTTATAAGCTAATAAATTTATTTATAAGCATATAATCAAATGATTATAAAAATCAAATTTATTATGCTTAATATAAAAAAAATTTCTTAAATTAGCTCTTGATATTAATTGCTTGAAATAATTTGTATAATTTTTAGGAATTAATTAATGATGCTAACTAAAAATTTACTTAATATTAGATAAATAAAATTTCCTACTTTAGTAGAAATTAATATCCTAAATGTATATTTTAGTTTTCAATTAATTTTATTATGATTTTGCTCATATAGATATAGTTTTTGTTTAAAAAATTTTCCATTTATATGTAATTAAATATCTTAAATAATTTCTTAATCAGATTTACTTTAAAATATCTTTTTTGTTAGGATTTAATCATTTATATTTATTATCTAAAACTCATACTTATTTATTTAATTATTTTTTAAACTAATATTTGCTGATAGATACTACCATTAAAAATGGTAAGATAAGTACTTTAAAATAGTTTTATTTTAATCTTATTAATTTAAAGAGTAGAATTCTCTAAACTATATTTTAATTTATAATATAAACACTTATTTTGAGCATCTAGTTTTAATTAGCTCTATTTCTTCCTGATTATTTGAGGAAAAAGCATATCTAAATATGATTTCTATTCTTGATGGTTATAAAATTACTTCAAATTTATAATGATCTTTAGATACTTTAAACATTTTTTATTAGCAAAAATGAGGAATTTCCTTAAAAAGTCCTTTTGAAATATTTCACTTTTAAAATTTCACCTAATAAATTGAAATTTTTTATTATGAAAACAATTTATTTAGAAGCTATTTATTATATTGTATAAAGTGCAATTTATTCATTTATAAAATTTATTATTCTTATAATAGATAGTGATATTATTAATAATTATCTCTAAATTAATAAGTTTAGATATTTGTCTTGGCTAATCATATTTTTGATGATAATAAAAATAATAATCAAATGTGTTATTATCTATCTAAAAATCATCTTTTGTATTTTTAAAAAAAACTCAAGATATTACAAAAGTGAAAAGTAGGGTTATACATTCATAATTTTTTCATAGAAGAGACTTAATCAAAATACTGAAGAATTCTGAATTAATAAAATTAATATTTTGAAATCAGATTTATTGTAAAAAAAGTTTTGATAACAGAAATACATTAATCAATATCCACTTTAATTTTTAGTACGATAAAATCTATCAGCTAATTAATTAAAAATTTTCACTAAATATTATAAATAATTCAATTTTTATAACCACCAATATTTATCAGAACAATAAATCATGCTTTTTATATTTTGATATTCAATAAGCCTGTTCTAAAATAAAAATTCTACTCTCAATTTTTATTGATAATTTGTAAATTAATAAAAAATATAATATCAAATTTTTAAAATATAAGTTTAATATGGGAAATACTTTGCAAAATATTCCTTACTTTAATAAGAATGACAACAGCTTTTAAGAAAAAAGTTTAGAGGAGCAAATATCTGATTTACACACAGACACTGGTAACAACAAAACTACACCTGGGTACTTGCTAAATGAGAATCTGAATATAACTATGAAGCTTTTAAATAATAAAATTATTATGGATAGCAAAAATAAGTAGATTATTCCTGGAGTAGTTTCTATTGAAACTAAGGACTTTGATGAGGAATAAGTGAAAAAGGATAAAGTTAGATATTAGCCTTTAGATTTGATTTTTGTTATTGACACATCTGGGTCAATGCAAGGGAAAAAAATTGAGTTGGTCAAGAAATCTATTTTATAAGTCCTTCATTTCATTAAAGGTGATGACAGAATTTCACTTGTATAATTCAATAGTAAAGCTTAAGTACTATTAGAGCTAACTAAACTAACTCCAAAAAGTTAAAATTAAATAGAAAATAAAATAAAAGAATTAAATGCTGATGGAGGAACAAAAATTGGCTTAGGAATGCAAAAAGCTTTTGATGTTATCAAATAAAGAGATAATACCAAAAATTTAGCCTGCATATTCCTTTTATCAGATGGTTAGGATGGTAATGGATCCGCAGAAACTTAGTATTACATGAATTAATCTCAAATAAAACATCCTTTTTGTATAGATTGCTTTGGTTTTGGAGAAGACCACGACTCTGCAACTCTTATTAAAATAAATCAGCTTTAATAAGGCACATTTAATTTTATTAGAGATATTTCTCAGATTGACGATGCGTTTACTATTATTTTAGCAGGAATCAAAACATTTGTAGCATAAAATGTTAAAATTTCTATCAAATTTGGTAATACAGAGCTGATGAATGGAATTACAGTCTCAAAAACTTATGGATCTGATTGGATAAAAATCAAAGATAATTAATATGAAATTTAACTAAATCACTTAATGGCAGGAAGAAGTAAAGATTTCGTTTTTGAGTTGCAAATGCCTTAGTTTGAAATGAAATTATCTGACTAACAAAGATATTAAATTATTGGTAGCGCTGAGATAAAAGCTGATTCGCTAAATTCCTCAAAAGAATAAATTACTAAAAAAGTAGAATTAATGATATAACTATTTCTCAACACAGAAGCAAATAAGAAAGATTTGGAAAAAGAAGAAGATGAAAAAGTCGCTATTAATCACTTTAGAGTAATGGCAGGTGAGGCTATGGGAACAGTGCTAACGTAGGCTGATAATAATTAATTTGAAAATAGCTAGAATTTGCTAAGCGAAATCATAAACAAAATCAAAAACTCTAAATACAAAAGCAATCCTACACTCGTTAATTTGTTGAAAGATTTAGAGAACTGCTAAGAAGCAGCTAAATCATGCAATTATTCCACCTTCGGTAGAGGATATGTAATGAATTAATAATAAGTTACTATTGGTCAATAAGTAGCATGCAATTTCGACTACAGGTATGCAAACAACGCTTACATTTAAGCTGAGTAAAATAGAGGTCAAGAGCGCTTTAGAAGCATTAACAGATATAATTAAAATAAATGAATTTAATTAATTAAGTATTTAATCGAAATTTATACTAAATCAATTAATGATCATTATTTAGCTTTCATTTGTTACTAATATATAATTTATAATTTATAATAAAAATATTTTTAAAATTTTATATTCATTTTGCAATTAAAAATCCTTAATAATTAAAATAAATTATGTAAAAATAATTTATTTAGCTTTTTAAATTTTTAGTTAGAATTTTCACTAAAATCCATTTTATGAATCAATTTTTATTTTTATGCAAATATTAATTCAAAAATCTTTGAGAAATCTATAGGGAATATTATTTATTCAAACTAGTATTTTAGATTAAATATACTTTAAACTCTTTTGTTTGTAGTTAGTCATTTAAATTTACCTTTTTTGTCTCTTAAAATGAAATATAGAGAACTAAAATGTTTAATTGCATTTTTATAAAATAAAAACATTTAATCAAAAATATACAATTTTAGAAATAAAACATTTATTTGTTAGACAAAAGTCATTTTTGAATGTACAGATTTTAGTAATTCTATTATTTATTAATTAGAGGAAAAAGATTAAAATTGTATTTTTTTTAAGAATAATGAATTCGAAAAGATACAGCTTCTAAAAAATGTGACCCAAACATTCTATATCTAATCAGGTTTATTTCAAACCTCTTATAGCTATTGGAATAAATAAAATATGAGAGCAAAATCTTCAATTCAGAGCAATACTTAATTAAGATGATGGATAAAGGGCTCAAGTTTCATTCAAATTAAATTACAAAGCATTTAATTTAAAAAAATGAAAATAGAGAAAGAAAGATTATATTGAATTACTTGTATAATAAATAAATAATTAATGTAAAAAATTTGAAAAGATTAAATGAAATAACAAAATATAGGTTACAATATAAATTAAAGCAATTTCTTATTTTCTTTTTATATATTTTTAGTAAATTTATTAATGTTTGAGCGAATAATTAGTAATTTGTTTTTTGCTTGTGTATATAAATACTTGTTTTATTTTTATATTTTTAGCTCATCACACTCACACTGGAGCAGGAGGAGAGTTTAGAATGTTTTTTGGCGTGCTAAGCTTATTGTTTGAATGACTTAAGAGAGAAAGCTCTTATCTAGATTTATTTACAGATAAAGTTTTTGCAGCATTTCTTCCGTTATGAGATAAGACCTTTTTCTTTTTTACTTTATTTTGCTTCATAGTGATTTACTATGATTTAATGGATTTAAGGGCTTTGATTATTTTTGAAAAATTGTTGTGAGGAAAGTATATTTTGTAATTTTTTAACACGTCAAAGTTGAGTAAAGGGTAAATTTGATTCTATTATTGCAGTAATATGTTGTTTATTACTTTTGGGTTGTAGCTTTGTTGTTGATAGAGTTAATTAGGGTTACCTATTTAGAAATGACTTCTGCTACTGATATTTGTTGGTTATTTATCATATCGGCTATTTTAATTATCGCCACTTTCAATTTTTATATTCAAATCGTTAGGCATGGGAATATAAGTCTAAGAGTTAACATAATTGCTTAACTACATAATCTATTTGACTTAATTTGCAGGGTTATCTACAGTAAAACTATTTTGTATATTATAGGTAGATCCTTAGCCAAAAGAGCTTTGCCTTTAAATATTAGTTTATGAAACCCCTGATTAGTTAGTCATTTAAACAGCTGGTTAATTAGCAGGTATTAAGTACTGAGTTTAAATCATATTTTACGGATTCAAGTATTTCAATTAATAATTTTAATCCTCCATTTCCTAAGCTAATTGAGATCTCTGTCTGGGTCTATTTTCTAAGAGTTTATCATCTATTGATAACATTTTATCATAATTATTTTTAATTTCAGGGATTTCTTTATGAAAAGTCGATTTTTTAGTGTTGTTTCTCTCCTTTTTCCGTTTTATATCTATATCTATTTGAGTGTATGCTTTCTTTCTGTTTTGCAATCTAAATTTAACAAGTAAATAAATAAATAAATTGAGTAAAATTAATTTAATCAATACGAAACAGTTTCAGATCCATCATCTTGCTATACTAAAGCAAGACCTTCCGTTTGCTAGTGAATATATTCTTCGTATGAAAGTTGAGAGTCAGGCCCAGTATCATCGTGATATATTTATTTTATATTGTTAGCTTTCTGATAGCTTTCGACCCCAAATTTAACACTTTTTTAAATATTAATTGTGTTAGTTTTCTAAAATACTGTTCTTTATTATTTTTATCTATCCTGATTTTCTGTGTGATTTTGTTTGTAAATGATTTTATTATAATTAGGAACAAATTATAAACTAGGACAATTTGTAAATTAGTGAGTAAATTTTCCACAACTCTAGCATCTCCTATCTAATTTAGTATAGTCTCTATACAATTAGACTTTATCTTTTATTAGATTATAATTCTCCTATTTTTTTTTTCAAAAATTTAATTCTAAATATATTATTAAAATGTATTATTTATTTATTAAAAAAACCTATTTTCTAAATATTTTTCTAGCAAAATCAAATTCCACCAAAAAATAGCCATAAAAATAGTAAAAAAAAATAAATAGTTGAAATAAAAAATATCAAAATAGATTTATTAACAAAAATTTATGTTTTAGGAAAAATTTTAATAATAAATTCAAAATTTTATGACAAGAATTTAGACAAACTGGAATTGATAAGTGTAAAGAATAAAACAAATTTTATTAAAGTTAGAATTATAAAATTAATTATTAAGTTTAAAGTCATTAAAAAACTTTTCATAAAAGTTTTAAATGTTAACTTATTATAAGACTATCTAAAAAGAAAAATATTACACTTAAAAACAAAATAAATTTTATAAAAGTGGTATTTTAAAATTTATTAATTAGTGGAAATTTGGCAAGAAATTTTGTTTTATTTATTAATGAAAAAAAAAATTTTATTCTTTAGAAAGTAAATAAATGATTACGAAATCTTCTTAAAAGTTTTTGATGCACTTGTAAAAATCTTTAAAGTCTAGAACCATAAGTTTAACTACATTTAATGTTTTAGCTCCAAATCTTCTATAAGACTAACTGAAAAATTCTGTTTCACCAATTAAATCTCCTTTCTAAATAATTGATAAATGAATAAATATTATTTAAGCTAGAATAGTTATTGAATTAATTACTTTTAAGATTTTGCAAGATTTATTCTTATTGTTCATAGTAATGAACATGTCTACTGAACCTTTGAGAATGAAGTAAAGTTTTTAATCGAATTAATTTTATTCAAATAAAGATATTTCTGGGCCTATTTTTATTTGCTTCATGCAAAGAGAAAGCTTATCCAAGAATTCCTTTGAAAAATTAAGTGAAAATATTTTTTATTCATACAACAGCTTATGATTCATGTCATAAGTAATAGCTTCTCTCATTGAACTCGGAAGGTTGTTAATCATTTAAGAAGAGTCTTCATCCTCGTTGTTTTCTTCTTTATGCAAGTACTCAAAGTAATTTCTTACCTAATGCTGAAGTTTTTTATTTAGTTATCTTTGATTCATTTATCTATTAAGTATCTTTAGTTAAAAATAAATTTTAATTTTAATTTAATAAACATAAACATTAAATTAAATAACTTAAATATTTTTTTCAATTTAAACTTTGCTTCAATTGATTATAAATTAATTGTAATCTTGAAATCTGAAAAGTTAGTAATAATTTAATTTTGAAATAGGCAAAAATGAATCTTTAAAAATTTAATTATTTTAATCAACATTTATAATTTCTATGCTTTATTCTAACTTTTTTTATACTTTATTATCTAGTTGAGCAATTTTAATATTTCATAATTTACAATTTAGTTTATGAGTAAATTATTTTTAGTTATTGTAAATCACAATAAAATTGTTTAAAATGCAAAAATACTTTCTATAAAAATTAATTCAACTTAAAATAAATTTGAATTTATAATTTTATCATTTAAGTCAGATTTTTTTATTAGGTTTTATCTGGAAAATAGTTAAATCTATAACAAAAATAGTAACGTATTTTACTAAAATGCCTATAAAATTTAAAAATAGATAGATTATGATTACCAACATTTTTTTCTTGAAGGTCTCTTTTCTTTCTTGGATTGCAGCAACGATTTCACCAATTTGACTGATCGAATAACCGAATATACCACAGGATATTAAACTAACTGCAGAAGCATAAATCATTTCTTAAGTATTTACTGGGTGGATATCACCATAACCTATGGTAGCCATAGTGATAGTTGACCAATATAGACCTGCTATGTATTTACCACTATCGGATTAAATACTGGGAATTAAATCAAGCCATGTTTTTTCTCCTAATTTAGATTTCTTCAATGCAAGATCAACAAATATAGACCCTTAGATGTTTCCAAAAGATAGAATAATAATTACAAGTATGAAAATTTTAACTAGAATTGAATATCTGCATTCTTGATCATACTTTTCAAATAATCCTTTTAGCGTTCTTATAACTTAAAATATTCTCAAAATAATGACATACTAAAAGTAATCTAAATTATCTGAGAATTAGGAAATGCTATAAATGATCAAAATCGTAAAGTCAAACCTAAATAATAATTTTTATTAAGTAAGAGCTTAAATTTTACAATTGAATTTTATTTAAAATGATTTACAAAGCTTCTTTCTTCAGATAACTTTTTACTATCTAATCCCTCATAACAATGATCATTCCTCTTTTATAAATTGCCTTGGAGATTTAGTTATATTTAATCATTTAATATCAATTTTAGCATTGTAAAAATATTACTTTATTTATTTTAATGAGAATATCTATAACTAACGTAAGTAGTGTTATGCCTGCCAATCCAAATTAATTTTCAGAAAACGTAGATGGAAAATTAATAAAATAAGGGATAGTAAAAATCAGAAACAGAGAAATAAAAATATTTAATAGTTCCCAAATCAATGATACAATAGATTCCTTTTTAATTAAACAAAAAATTAATAAGGTCTTAGAAGATCTACTTACTGAATTTAATTTTATTACAGGTTAGATAATCAGTCTTTCGCTTTTTAAAAGTGACAAAATCATACCTAAATAATCAATCAAACAAACAAAAAGTTAATGACATTTTTATTTATTGACAATTTATACATACCCTAAAATGATTTTCTGAGAGTCTTACCAAACGATTACTCCTTTATTTAAATGAATAGATTAATTAACATAAGTGATGAAAATTATTCTAAAAAATTCAAATTGAGATTTAATAAAAAGTATTCTTTGCTTGAAAAAAGTTTATGAATTTCATGTAATATTTCGTTAATGAAATTTAATTTAGATGAAGAATGATTGGCATTTCATTTTGATTTTGATTTACAGATAAGTAGGAGTTTGTTTTTCTTTTTCTTTCTGTAAGATAGTAAATAGTAACTAGATTCAATTTTAGTAGTAAATAATTGATCAATCTAAAAATATAAAATAGAAAGAAATATTTATTATTTTTCTTCGAGAATTAACGAAGAAAGTCATTAAGAAGATAAAGAAAATCAGGAGAAAAAAAAATAAATGATGGAATATAAAAATAATTGTAAAGATGCGAATTAGTTATTGGCAGAAGAACCTTATTGAAAAAAGCTTTAAATAAAACTAAAATAAGCCATTAAATAATAATTTAATTTGAGAAAATTAATTTATAATTAAATCTTATCAAGCATTTCATTCTCATATTAATAAAATTTGTTTGTGTCAAAAGATAAAAATGCTAATTTTACCTCACTTTCTATCATTTTTTAGGTTATAAAGTAATCGTAATTACATGATTGGTCATCAATTATCTTCACTTAATGCTTGCTTAGATTTTTGAATAAGTAACTTTCAGTTTTATTCAGTAGCGTTGTTATGAATTTCTTTACTAGATTTGTCTTTTTGAAGAGAAACATCTAGTTATCCTTTACACTCTTTCTTTTGATATTACTAATATCTCTTTTGAGATCGCCTTAAAGTTTTTCTATATACATGATAGATGTTTTTTTATCCTACTTTTATTCTTTCAAATTGACTTTCTCTTCTCCTTAAATAATCTGGCTCTTAGAGTTTTGAACCTAATTACCTTTAATCTTCAAAAACCCGTTCTTAGATGTGGTTATATCCCCATTTATTTAAGGCATAGACTCGCAACTTTACTAGGGTGAAACCATCTTCTTAAGAGGGGCTGAAAGCTCGCTAATGTAGTGTTTTTAAGGCTGCTAAAAGGAAGATAATGACTTTTACTAAATTCTTTATTCATTTAAATCCATCGACGGTTAAAGGATATCATGATTTAAACTCTACATATTAAATGTTTGGTCATTTGGAAACAACTAACTGTGCTATTTTAATTGTTCATCTAAAACATTATAAATTGTCAATTCATTATTTATATTTTGTAATTGAGAGTTGTTTCTTGTTACATCGCCATTGATACTAAAATCATTAGAAATATTCTTCTTACGCTAGTTGAATATCTCCATCGAATTCTCATCTAATAGAACCCTTCTTTTAAAGGCCCCAACTTCATCCATAACTTAAAGAAAGTAGCAATCTTAATAATACTAATTAATGAATGAATTATACTTTGCTTCAATTGATTATAAATTAATTGTAATCTTGAAATCTGAAAAGTTAATAATAATTTAATTTTGAAATAGGATTAATATCTATTGATCGATTAATAGTGCTTATTTTCGAGGTTAAAAATTTATTAAATAAATTTCCAATCATTTATTTATATAGGATTGTAATCATAAAGTTAAAAATATAGTTGTTTAAAATATTATATACAAAATGCAGTAGATATATTTAGTATAAAAAAATATGTACTAAGAAATCTATTTAGATTCTCATTTATGCATTTGATAATTTTTTATCGACCATCAAAGCAAAAATTAAAATCCTCTTTAAATTTATAGTCTTTTAACTCTATAAATTATTATTTAAAAGTTCTTTTAAATTTCCTTAAGTATTTTAACAGAGTTTTTTAAGTAATATATTTAGATTTTTTTACAATAAACGGTGAAATAATTAATTACAAAATAAATATTGGATAACAAAAACTTTAATTTATTTATTTTTTTGATAAAATCCTAGAGAATTCTTAACAATTTCAAAAGCAAATTTGATTAATAGCAAATAATTTATCTGTAAAATATTAGGAGAATATTATAAATTAATTTCCTTATTATTTTTTAATCAAAATCTATTTTTGATTCATGCTCACATTAAATGGTCAGTCAAATTATCATAAAGATTCTTACGAATTATCAATCTATCTATCTAATCTAAATTAAAAAAGTAAGCAATCAAGCAATAAATCATGCAAACAAACAAATAAAATTTATTTTTAGCAAAAAAATATATTATCTTTTGGACTTAATTGAAAAGTTAAAATATATGTTTGTTTATCATCTTCAATATTTAGTTGAGTTTTTTCTTTACTCTTAGTTAAACAGAGAAAACTTATTTTTAGCAGATCTTTATGGCAAATTTTGTTTCCTTTTTGCATTAACTTTTTAATTGTATTTATGAATTACTTTTTCGTAGTTATTGTGGGGGAAATAAATTTTAAAACTTTTCATTGCATCAAAATTTAAAAACCAAAGAGGTTCTTATTTTTTGTAAGGCAAATCTTACTTAAGTAATTCGTTTTCTGTCTCTGTGTTTAGAGTTTATAATTTACTGTATTTGTTTGAAATTAAATTAGAATTTGGTTAGTTATTTTCAAATCCACTGAAAGTGCCTTAACTTTCATTTTCTTGAGTTTATGCTTAAAATTTTATCACTCTTTATTCAATTCCATTCTTTATTTTTTTAGATTTAATACTTTGATTCTCTAGTGTTTACGAAAGAGAAGACAATCTAGGCGAAGGTAAATTTTAATTACTTGGTAGATTTGAATAGCTTCCATTATTTGAGGCAAATTAACCAAAATTATTGTCTGTTATATTTAAATTTTAGGAAGTTTGTAGCAAATCTGAATTCACTTTTGAAGATATTGCTAATCGCTCCATAATTTTTTCATCACTATAAATCTAATTTTTATTTTCTTCTACATAATTAACTCTCTCGTTTATTTTTACTAAAGAAAGTCTTTTCATTTTGTTTATTTTTTTATTCTGCTACTTATTCAATATCCCAACATCTTTATCAAAAACCAATGATTTTTTCTTTTAAGTCAAAGAGCTATGTGAAGATGTCAAATCGTTCTATCTAAATAATCATTTAAAAATATTTTCATTAAATAATCTAATCAATTCATGCAATTAAAATGCTTTTAAAAAAAATATTTTTAATTAAAAAAGAATAAACATTCTTTAAAAATTTTGCTTTTGATTGAATTATCTTTGTTATTTAATTTATATTTTACTCGTTTATTTCATCTTCAAAACTATAGTCTCTTTAAATTTAATTATTTGAGTTTCTCTCTTCAAGTCTTTCTTTTCCTTAGCTGCTTGTCATAGTAGCGTCCTATTAAAGCATGTTAATTAAAGACATAAATTAGTTCATTCCAGATATTGCATTCGTGGTTCTAAATCTACTTCTTCCTTAATATTCTTCTCTCATCTAAGGAAAATTCTTGTTAATTTCATAAACCAATTTATCCAAATTAGGCTTATACTACAAATGATTACATTCTAAAAATAAATGACTAAATTTCCCACAGCTTTCACACTTTTTGTCCAAAGGAAGTAAGTCGTTTTCCATCAAAAGTTTATCTTTTATCATATTATAGCTTTCCTAATGATTTTAAAATAAATTATTTTATAAACTAAAGTATTATTTTTTAATATAAATAAGTACAATGTCTCTATCCATAGATTACAAACACTAGTAAAAGTCTTCATATTCTAGATATAAAATGTGAGCTACAGAAGTAGATTTTGCTCCAAATTTTCTGCTTGATTAGCTAAAAAATTCAATCTCACCAAACATATCACCTTCCTTTATTTTTTTTATTGAAATAATTAATTATAAAATGTTATTAAATTTTAGAGAAAAAATTTTTTTTTTCCAACTTAGTTACCATATTATTTTAAAAATAATAACTTTAGTTTAAAATAAAAATTTTATGTATTGGAGTTATTAATGCCTTACTCTTTAATATTTTTTGAAAGCTCAAATATATGTTAGATATTATAAAAAAAGAGAGTAGATTATGAATTTTCACAATCAAATTAAAATGCTGTCATGCCATTTTGTTTTCGGATTCAAATAGAAATTTGAAAAGAAAAATTATAATAATTAAAAATCTAATATTTTTCAAGCCAAATGGAAGTAGTATTTGAATAAAAAAGTGAGTTCAAATGATTCTGATATAGAGGGAAAGTATGTAAAGAATTGATAAATAAGTTTTAGTAACATAATAATGTATGCTGAATTGTCAAATTTTGTGGCAAAACTCATAATAGCTTCAAGACATTTATAAAAATAGAAAACTAATAAGTCCTGAGCTCTTACATTAATTTTTGAAAAAATAAGTTTGTTAACTATGGTATGTGGTTAAGCAAAAATATCCATAATTTATAGGCTAAGTTTAATTTATTTACCAAAATAGCATATTAAATTAATTAGCTGAAACATGCATACAAATCCATTAACTTTCTTAAGATAACATCAATGAAGTTAAAATTTTAAACTGTAATTATTTAGGTTGGATTTTTTTGAGGGTAAATTATTAATTAATTGATTATCTATATTTTAATTATTAGTAAATTAAGAATAGATAGAATAAAAATATAGCGAGTGAGTGTGTTAGTGATGAATTTTAATGTAAGCTAAAAATCTATTTAAATTAAATTTTTATGGATGTTATTAATCCTTAAAAGTATTCTCGAATATTTAAAGTGAAATTAATTAATTTAATCGCCTACTTTTAAATTTCCAAAATTTTTAATCTTATCATTTTGATTAAATGTAAGCTCAACATTTCCTCTTTGTATAAAGTAAATTCTTAAATCTAGATCATCAGGTTTATAAATATCAGTTTCTGGGCCTACTTTAATTTGTTTTATTCTTAGTGATAGTTGGTCAAGGAATGGCTTTGAGAAGTTCAAAAAAAATAGCTTTTATGAATATATGATTTTGTTATTCATTTCATATGTTACTCTGTCTTTCATAGATTTAGGTAGCTCATTCACAAGTGCCATACCTTCTTCCTCAATGTTTTCTTCTTCAAAATGTCTATATTCATGATATTTAATGACTTAAAACATTAAGCTCTTATTTATATTTCTTGATTTCATTAGTTTGTTTAAAGCCTTGTTAATTAAAAAATAATAAATTTCTATGCCGCATAATATACTGTTTTTATTTACATTTATTTTTTAGTTAAAACTCTCTGATTTTTCTTGTATCTCACTAACAATTTATCCAATTTAATTAATGGAATAGCCAAATATACCACAAGAAATCAAACAAACAATGCTTACATATATTCTTTCTTTTGTATTCTAAGGATAAATATCCCCATAGCCTATGGTTGTCATAGTAATAGTTGACCAGTAAATACCAGCAAAATAAGTATCAAGTAAATTATCGGAACCTAAGAGTTCAGACATTTTTTAAGTTTTAAAAACGCCTATGAAAATAAATATAGAAGCCTACAGATTAATAAATACCAAAACGACTAAAAAGAGTGAAGATATTTGCCTAAAAATTTTATATTTCTGCTCCTAATCTATCTGCTGAAATAAATCTTGATAGGTTTTTGTAACTCTTAGAATCCTAAGTTCTAAGATATATTCAAGAAAATGTAAGCTTATATGAGTCGCAGAGATTAAATGAAATACTAAAATGATCAAATCGTATCTAGGTTTAATGAAATTAAGAGAACTAGTTAGCACTTATATTTTCAAATAATGAAATTACTTCGCTTCTTAATAGATGTATTCCTAGAGAATTTGTTGTCTGTTTGTAATTATCATTCCTCTCTTGAAAACAGCCTTATTTACAATCATTAATTAACAAATATTAAAATATAATTAAGTGGTTCTAATAAAAGCTGTTTACTTTGTTAATTTTCACTAAAGTTTCTAGTATTATAAATACTGTAATAAATTCATGAGGTTTGTCAAAGTCAGTGAAATCATTTTCTATTAAATTTATTTGGATGGGAATGTAAAATATGATTAGAACCCAAATTATTGTCGTCAAAATGTCCCATAAAATACTAAATGCAGAATCCTTAATTAGATGAAATGAATAGTTAGATAAATAAATAAATAAAATAATTAATTAGAAATACTGGTTGAAAAATGATCTTCTCACTCTTTAATAGATATGTGTCAATCACTTTAATTGATTATTGTAAAATAAAGTAAATAAACTATTAGAAATAACAAATGTTAATTTAATTTATTAATTATTTACGCTTATGTAATCTCTAAACCTTGGTGTCAAACTTTTCTTCCTATTGATAATAGAAAAATAAAATAATAATTTCGTTATTTTTCAATTTTAGAGAATTTACGTTTGCATAGATTAGCTATTTTTATTTGAAGTATTTGTAATCTGCAGATTTATCTCCTATCATTTTGAACTAATTTTTAGAAAGACATTTAAAAATGTATTTTTCTGTCCGCTTTTTGAGGTTTTGAATGAATTTTTTAACTAAATTAGTCTTCCTAAACATCAGAAAGCAATTATTTAAAGGCTATAAATTCTTTCCACTTTAAGGCGAATCCTGTTGTTTGTCTTTTTCGTTAAACAAACTACTTTCTTGAAATTTTTAAAACAAAGGAGAAGCAAGCAAAAAAAGACTTTTCTTTTCAGGAGTGCTATCGTTTATTTGTTTATTAATATTTATATTCATACTCCTCCTTTGTGCTTAGCTTTAAGAATCTAAATTCTGGAAGCTACGCGAGTTATTTTTGGGTGAATCAATTAAAATTTAAGACAGTGGCCTCCTGTTTGATATACTATTCTGATTTAGTGCAGCTTTAGAGAAAGACAAGTTTTCTATTTATATTCCTGTAGGCTCATCGCTATTCTCAACTTAAACAAATTTCTACTAATTATTAGGCTCAATTTAAATATGTATATCTTAAGTAACATTTATTTTAGATCTTTCCACTGAAACACTCATAATTTCTTCTAACTCATCATTTTTAGTCTTTTGATCTGCAAACGATCTCATATAATTAGATTCAAAGAGATGCCTTCTATCATTTATTCCTTTTATGCTCATTATATTTTATGTAATTAAATTTGCCTTTGCTTTCTTTCTTTCTGATAACGCAGATTAATTATTAAAAATTACTAATTAAATCTTAATAATAAAATTCAAGAATAACATTCTTATTACATAAATTAAAAGTGATGATTTGCATGTAATAAGTAATTATCATTAAATACCTTTGTTTTTACCCCACTATCTCACTCGATTAATAAAACTATATCATCTGTGAAAAAGCTTTTATTATCACTCAATAGCCTTTCATTATTTTATATTAAACATTCTCAAAAATTGATTTATGAAAATAACTAACAAATTCTTTAGGTTTTAAATTAAGTTTTAATTATTAAAATATTAAATTTAAATAAAAACAATAAATAACTCCATTTTATAACGTTTTGAAAAGCCAATATTTTATCAAAATCTACAAACTAATTACTTTTAAAATAATTAAAATTTACAAGCCATATTTTATGAATTTTCTTCATATTTATTTAATTTTTTAATATATTTCAGAGATCAAAATTAATAATTTTTGTTTTGATGTATTATTATTAAGTTTTATATGAATATTTAATACTCACAAATTGAAAGCCATTATAAATAAAGAAACGAAAGAATTATTTTTTTATTTTTTTCCAAAACATTTAAAAATTAAAATTCAATTTTTTGAGAGCATTTTTAAAGTTATCAAATTATTGATAAATGCTAATCTATGTAAAACATAATGAATTTATCAATAAAGAAATGTTTTAAATAAATATTTATTTTTGAGTTTCTATTGTAAATTCAGTATTTGAAGTGTACAAAGAAATTAATAAATAACTAATAAGATTTAGGATAATTAGATATAAAAATGAATGAATCAATCAATCAATCAATTTTAGTTTTATATTTATACTTTCCTTGAGGTTTTGCTTATTTTATACTATCCTTCCTATTTTAGACCATTTTTTTTGTTTGATACTTTTTATAATTTTAAAGTACTAAATCTATATTGTTGAATGGAAAGTAGACTTTAAATATTTTAGATTTTTCAAAATCTGCAAGAAGAATAAAATTATTAGTAAATAGTAATTATTTTAGTTAGCTATCTTCCTTTTTTTCAAACAATGTAGCTTGATTTATCTTTACATTTGTAGAATTAAGTCGCTCATTTTAATCATTTTAAAAATCTAACAAAGGAAAAGCACTAAAAGAAACTTTAGGAGATTCTATTTTTTCTAATAATTTAAAAAAATTTGTAAATAAATTGACTATTTGATAATGATAAAACGAGTTAATTACTTTTTGATGATTATGATTTATATCCATTATCACCACCTACAATTTAAGAATCTACTTCACCATTAGGAGTATTTTAGTCATTTTTATCTTAAATTAAAACACTATAGCTTACTTTTTTTGATTCTTGTGGTGGTAGAAAAATAAAATTTTTTTTCAAAGCGGTTTTTGGTGGAGTTGTTCGAGCTTTTTTTTAACATACTTCTTTCTACTCCTCTTCTATTGCCTATAAACTCCCATTATATAATTCATATAATGTATTTGGCGCACATTATTAATAACTAATCAAAAATATTCATAATATTTTATTTGACAAATTGAATTCTGATTGAAAGAAAGTATTTTACCCATTATCAAGATCTCCAAATATTTCTTAAAAGGTTTAATCTTAAACTCCTTATAAATTATCAGACTACAAAAATTTATAAGTCAGGTAATATTTATGAATGAGATCTTCATTATTAGAGTAGAACTCTTACTATTAGCAAACTATTTCTCTTTAAGTAAATTTTTATTAATTTTGCTTTTTTTATCTTGTTCTATTAAATTATTGATTTCTTTCCATGGTAGAATTACTGCTTAAACTCATATAATCTTAAACAACTCTATTTTTTTTGTAGTCATAATTTGTTGACTTACATTGAAAAAGCTAATGTCCAAATCTTTTGCAACCCTAGCATTAAAAATCTAAAGCCGAAATATCTTTATACTGGTTAATTTTATCTTTAATCAAATAATACTTTTCCTATCAACAAATTAAATTAGAAAATTTCATTTTAATAATTAATTAATTATTTTACCTAATCCTAAGGATTATTTTTAAGTGCATTTATAAAATCTTAATATTCTATGTATGCTATAGTGACCACATTCAATGTTTTCACAGCGTATTGTGAAGATTTCTAAGAAAAAAATTCAATCTAACCAAACATATCTCCTTTCTAAATTTGATAAATTAGTAAAATAGTTAATTTCTTTGTAGTAAAATTTTAAACAATTATAACAAATAAAGTAAACACCATAATTCTTATTTATTATCAACCACTTAAATAAAACCCCTCTCCAAAAGACAACAAATTTTTTATAAAAAAAATAAAAAAAGACAAGTTTTAAGAGGAGCATGTTCTGTTAATTTAACATTTTACAATATATTTATTTTTAAAGATGTTACCTTAAGAACGCTTAAAGATATAGATTTTGACTCTAATTTCATATTTATATCTAAATTACCTTCGAGTACAAAATATAATTGCTAAATAACTTAGTCATTTTATGAGATTATATTTATTTCTGGTCCATACTTTAAAATCTTCATACATAGAGATAAATCTTATTAGAATTACTTGGAAAATTATAACTAAAATATTTTGTGAGAATTTAACAATTTCATATTAATGTCATAAATAACCTCTTATCTTATAGATTATGGAAGATCTTAAATAAGCTTTTCTGATTCCTCATCAAATATGTTCTTTTTATCATGCAAATATTCATAATAATTTCTCACTCTTTTTTACAGAATTTGATCTAAATTCCTTTTAGACATCTACTTTACAAGTAACTTTTTTGGAAAATAATAAAATTTGTAAATTGATTAATTATCTTATTCAAAGTTTTTCAAATATTTAAATATAAAAATTTCATACATTCATTTTTATTTTAAATTATCTAGATTCTTTTGATGTGTCAGCTAGAATTTATCCTATTGAGTTCATCGTATAACCGAATATACAACAAGAAAGTATTGTGATAATTGCTAAAAACAGTCTTTCTTTATTATTCCTTGGGTAAATATCTCCATAGCCTATAGTGGTCATTGTAATATTTGACCAATATATGCTAGTAATATAGATGTCTAAATTTGTTTTAACTTCTGGAGTCTAATTAATCCAATTTTCTTCGTCAGGACTAGAAGTTAGAGCCAAATTAACAAAAATAGATGCCTGCGTATGAGTAAATGTGATTATAATCAATAGAAGCAAAAAAATATGAAGAATAATATCATGCTTAACTTATCTATCATATTTCAAAAAAAGCTCTTCTATTTTATTCATCAATCTAAATATTTTGAACACTATTATGTACTGCAATTAATTTATATCTAACGCTTACGATAACAAAAATATGATCCAAATAACTATATCTAAGCTATTATTTAAATAAATTGAATCTATGTTAAAAATTCTATAAATTAAATTTACATAGCATCATTTTGAACGTATCTTTAAAATATTTTACCCCTCTTCTTCATTTAGATTCCTCTTTTATAAAATGCCTTAGTGTTTGTAAATTAATTAGCTTTTACATTATCAAAATTAATTCAATAAATAACATTACTGTATTCATGTTAAGAATCATTTCAATAGGCAAGTACCAGTTAATAAAATTTAGGCAAGGAAAGAAGTGTAAAAAATGTTCGAAGTTAATAATTATAGGAACAATAAATATAAAGCATAAATTGAGAAATATCTGTATCAATTCCAATAAAACATTTATGAAAGAGTCCTTTGTTTATATTTAAAATATTTGTTTTCATTTTAAAATAATAATAATAATAATAATAATAATAATAATAATATATTACTTAGCAAATTATTAATTATTCTGATTCCAGCACAATTTTTATAATTCCTAATGATAAAAATAAATAATTAGCCAAATAAATAAAATTATTGTTGCTTTAATATTTTAAATGTTTACCTATAAAGCTATTAAATATCTTTTAAAACAAGTTTGAATTGTTTTCCTTTTTATTTAAAGATAATTATAATTAAGATTTGTTGACTTAATTGCATAATAAATAATATTAATTTTATTTATAAACCTTAATTTCTTTTTTATCATAATAACTAGATAAAATGTATTCACCTTAAACAGATAATCTAATATTTTTTTTAAGAATTAAAATCAAGGTGAAAATGGATCTATGAATTATGAGGATTGACGATATTTTTAAAATATTCAAAAAAACTTTTTAGATTTAATTAATAAATGTTTCTTTTGATTACTTTATTTGTAATAAAATACACTGAAATATTTTGCTAAAGTATTTCAATAGATTAGTCTTAAAGACTATATAGATTTTTAACAAACACTAAACATTAGCTTGCTATCTATCATATTTATTCAGGGAAATAAGATTAAAATATCAATGTTTTAAATTCTAATCTGCTTAAATAAAACATGCAAGTAAATTAAGTAGAAATAATGAAAAAAATACATCATCTATTATCAAGCTTTTTTGGACATAATAGGCATAAGAAGAGCTATTGTCAGAGATAATTTGAAATTACTTTTACGTAATATGATGAAAAAGATATGACCTTGTTTTCAGTTGGAGTTAACTAATGAATTTTTTGATAAGTTTCCCATATACAAGTAAATTTTATTACTTGAGTAGTCCTACGCTAAGTCTAGATTTACTGAGTTGGATTTTATATTTTTTTTTAGAGAAAGCAGAATTATTATTCTCTTTAAATACGCTTTAATTAGCACTTTATAAATCAGGATGATGTGTTTGCGATCTTATTAAAGTTGGGGGAGGAGTAATATACTTACTTATTTGATTGCTGGCGTGCATTTGCTCAATAAATTCTCTTTACTATTAAGAATATTTGCTATCATTAAGTTTTAAATCAATGCAATTATGCAACTAAGTCACATTCTAATCTTAAATTTTAGATTAATTCTAACCTAAGTAACTAATATCTGGCTCGGTTTCCTTGTTATTCTATGTTATAATCTAATATTGCTGAGATGCCAGTGGTAAAGAGTCATCTTCTAAAGGTAAGTTGCAATTCTATTTATGACATTTGTAATTATTATCTTTATAATTACATAATTTTGAGGTCCGTTGGCTTTCAACTAGGGCAGACTAATTTAAATCAATATAATCATTATTTTAAGATATAACTATATCCCCAACAGTATTTTATTATAGCATCAACCTTCTATTTTTAGCTCCAACATCATTCATTTTATTTAATATTGGAAATCAAACTTCTACTATATAAAGCTAGACTAATTTTAAAAGACTACTTTGTTGTTTATGTATGTATTTATGTATTTATTTGTGTGTATTAATTTTAAATTTAATTACTTTTTTGTAGAATAATTAGAGTTATAAGCAGAAAATTATCAATTAATGAGCCAATCAATAAAAAATAATAGTTATTTATTTATTTGTTAACTAAGTTGATATAATATATATAAAACACATCATCTAAATAAATTCAATTCTATTTAACTATTTTTAAACTTTCATTATTTATTTAAGTATATGCAAACTAACCTTTTTAGTTTCATCAATTTCATATAAAATTTAATTCCTCTTTGCCCTTCTATGTATAAATTACTGTTTTTAAAATAAAGTTAGTTAGTTAGTATCTTTAATAATTTTTTAAGCCAAAATACTCAAAATCAAGATAAAAAGTTTTCAATTTGTAGCAATACTTAACACTATCAAGTATTGAATTTAAACCTGCAAAGAATATTGGATTGTACCTATTTTATTAATTATAAATAACCAATTAAATTAAATATTCATTTAGTAAAGTTTTTTATCATTATCAAAGCTAGCATTCAAATTAATTAAAACTAGGGTAAAATAGTAAAAGTAAATTGCAATCACAACAAAAATGTGATTTTTTGAGCCAAGAAATACTCTTTTAAATAGAAAGCATTTTTTTAGGAAAATTTAATATCGATTAAAAATAATTTATATATATAATTGTATTAATTGAAGATTCAAAATTATCTATTAAAATCTATAAATTAAGAATATTTATTTTGAATGAAATAACTGAAATATTTTTTTGTAAAATTAATTTAATATTTATTTTTATTTTCACAACATTAAATTTATTCCCAACCATGTTTAGTAATTCTAAAAATAACCTCTTTTTCTAATTTATCACAGCAAATTTTTTTACTAATTATTTTGTCTAATTTTTTAATAATTTTAATGCAAGGTGCAGTAAGAATAAAAAAATATTTGCAAAAAATTTATATTTTATAAAGAAATTTCTAAAATATTAATTATTTCCTAAAATAAATTTATTCTTTGAGTAAAAAATAAAAAAATTGATTTTTTAAACAAAGATTGAAATATTTTTAATGAATAAATTGATAACTTTAAGAAGATAATCAATTAATATATCGAATGCTTTCATCAACCAGCAAGTAAAAGAATTTAAAAGTTTACTTAAAATTTAGACAAAGGTTTTCAACTTTTTCAAGTGAATTTTTGCCATCTTAGAAAAAATTCTTCATATCCATATTCGAGAGATTATTCTTACTAAAATATTAAATATTTCAATAAATAAATAATATTATATTAAATACCTAACAGAGAGTTCAAAATTCTTGAGGTACTTGAAATATTAAATATAGAGCTAAATAGACTTAAACATTTGAGAATTTAAAGCGCAGTTGCTTTTTTTAAATTTTATTAATTTAAACTATTAGTTTTAATCAAAATATTATTTTACTCCAAGGATAAGACGAGCGTTTAAATGTTATCTAGCTTTGCTATATCGCAGATTATGTCAACAAAACCTTAATGATTCAAAGAATTGTTTCTATTACGAAATAATACATTTAATTAATGGAATAATTTTTAAAAATAAGATACGCTAGGGAAATCTACAAATTGGATATATTTGTATTATTTTCCACTACTGACTGAAATAATTATGGAGTTTCTAAATCAATACCGTTATCACTTTATTATTTAATTAAATGAGATAAATAAAATTTATTTATTTTTTTATTTTTTATTAAAACCTCAGTGAAATTTTTAATTCTAACAAATCTTTCATTGCTTGAATTCCTAAAATAATATCTTTCAACCCATCATTTCCAATTTTATTTTAGCTTAATTGAAAGAATAATTAATATGAATTTTAAATCTCAATTTTTAATAGTTAAATTGAAAGAAGAATTTAAATAAGTTGCTTTTTTAGAAAAAAATTACTTTAAGATTATACTTAAACTTTTAACTTGTTTTAGAGTTTATAATCCCAGACTAAAACTCTTCATATATGAGTCAGTTACTTTGCATTGGCTTAATTTTATTATATCAAATTATATTTTTTTAATTAAGTTATTGAATCAATCAATTTTTTGTTAATAAAAATCAAATTAAAGCCTCTTTTGTATTTAAAGAAATGTTTTTACCTAAAATTTAACTCAAGGAATGCCAAGTTTAATTATTGTTTGAAATTTTTTCCCATTTCTTCAATTAAAATTAAGCTAGGGTAACCCATACTAATTTAGTTAAAAATTATTTTTTTTATATAATATTTTTGGTTTGCTTACTTACTTAATAGAAATAGAAAAATTTATTAAATTTTTAAGAATAGCTAAGGTTTTGGTTAAAGAACAAGCTTCTTCTTCTGTGAATTTGCATTTCCTTAATTAATAAGAGAAGTAAATACATTAAATACTAAAAAATTGTCAATTGTATTACTATAGTTAGAATTTGAGAGATTATAATTAGCGAGAATTTCTTAATATTCTTTTAATTTCTTTCAAATATTCGTAAGTTTCAGTATAGCTTTGAAAATAATTAATTCTTTATATTTATTTTTTTAAATAAAAATTTACCCAAAATCCATCTCAACTGATTAGAATTATTAAATTTTTTCTTTTTTAAGCTAATCAATATTGCTTTTAGTAACCAACAAAATTTCTTTTTTGAGTTAGTTAACCTCTATATCTAAGTAAGTAAGTAAGTTAATACATAAATATTTCATGTAAAAGAATAAATTTAAAATTTTAAAAAAATGAAAATCTAAAGGCTTTACTATGAGAAGAAGGCTTTACTACTTTACCACCCATTTAATAAAGTTGGATTTAAGGCTACTTTTTTATTTTCTTAATTTGTTGATTTGTTTTGTTATTTTTTACAAAGATTATTATTTTATTTAAAAAGTAAAATATCTAAAAACCTATTGAAAAAATGAATAGTTAAAATTAATTAATTAATCATGAATAAAAAAAATAGGTTTGTAATAACATGTATTACGAAGACTATTTTTTAAATGTATTTTAAAGTACTGCAAACATTTTTTTTTGCATTTTTTAACACATTATTTAAATAAATAACTGAGCTCGAATAATTGAAAATCGAATTATATGAACATACAAATTAAATAATTTGTATATATATACATGCATGTATGTGTGCATTTTGATACCAGTTATTATTTTTCTTATATTTATTTATCTGATTTTTGTTTTTCTACTTTCTAAATAAATTTCTTTGAATGAAAATAATTATGATGCATTTTAAATTATAAATAAATAATTAAAAACCTTTGATTATTACTATCACGAATTAAGTAAATAAATATAGTTAACAAAAGTAGAAGATGCAATAGGACAATCATATTACAACAAAAGAAGTAGCACGATCAAAGGAAGATGGAAAAGCTCCATCCAATTCTTAGACTAAAAAGAATTAATTTTTTATAAAAAATATATAATCCAAGACACAATCCTAGCGATATGCCAGAGAAGTACCAAAAAAATTAATATTTTTTGCACTATTTTGTTATAGCGTTAATTTAATATGTAAACAGATTGAATTAATTAATGGAGAAGTTATTTCTTTGAATGGTTTTTCCTCTAAAGACTAGCTAGATAATAGCCTAAGATTCAACTTAATGACAGTAATTATATTTTCATTTGGGATTAAAGCTTTCAATAGCATAAAATATGAGTCGTTTAGCAAATTTAGATGCATTTATGCTTAACACTTAGGTGTATCTAAGCAGCATATGAAAGCGAACAAATAATTACTTCAAAAATAGGAATTATTTAATTATTAAAAATAAAAGATAAAAAATTTCATATTGGTGATATTCACTAACTATTTCATGAGAGTTGGAAATGTCCTTTCGTTGATTACTTATCTGATTATTGTTTTATGTCCTAATTATTACTTGGAAGAGGCGAATAGGATCTCATTTTAATAGTAAGAAATAATTATTATAAAGCATCAAGTTATAGAAATGCAATTTTACTAGCTATGAAATGATTATATTGATTTTGCTGATTAATTTTTTTAATTTGAATAGGGAGAGCTATCATATAATGTATTTATTCATAATTTTACTGAATTTCATAGGCTAAACGCTTATGGAAGGATACTTTGATTGGTTAAGATATAAGAGGTCTTAGGAATTAAATAACAACACTGCAACTATCCTCGAGAGATTTACAAATTTTAATTACTTTTAGAAACAAAGCAATAAGCTAGAAAGTATTTCTATTTACAAATAAATTAAATCAAAAGATGTTTAAGTAAAATTCTGAAATTGAAAAAAGCCAAACAAAAAATAATTTTCTTCTTCTTCTTTTATAAAAAATAAGATTGGTGATATAGTTTTTGTACGCAAAAATGAAATATTCCCTGCAGATGTAATTATTTTAGACATCTATAACAGCTATTGTTCATCAAACAACTCATACAGCTGCGGAAAAACTACTCAAAATAAAATCTATCCGATTCCAATTACTCAAAGTAAATTTTTCTTTCTTATTCTTAAACCATCAGTAAAAACAGCTCCAGTATTTGATATTAATTCACTTCTTATAAAATCAAACAAAAGTACCAAAATTCTCAAAAATCAAAGGAAATCACTTTGAATATAAAAAGATTTTGACAGGTAAAATAGAGTATGTCAGTCCCACTGAAAGAAATACTAAATTCGAAGGATTTATAAAAGTTTCAAAAGATCCAGTTGGCACTGTAGTCGCTAAGGAACATATAGGATTAAGGGGCTCAATGCTTGAATATTCTGATTGGGTTATTGGAGTAGCAATTTATACTGGCAGAGAATGCTTTTATTATTAAGATACAAATTAGCACTGGTTACAATTAAAAGACAAAAAACCACTCAGCTATTTTAATTTAAAAAAAGAAAAATACTTTGCACTCTACTTTTTTCTTTTTATTTTTTGTTGTTTAGTAAGTGTAATTCGAACCCATTTAAATACTTGCTTTGGCGAGCTGCCAAAATATAACTCTCAAGGTGACCCAAGCATAGACTAGCAAAGCTTTTACATAGGATTAGGATACTTTTGTGATTACATGCTCTTTCTTCCTTCAATTTATTATTTTTTCTGTGACATTATTGAGCTCGTTTCTGCTTTCATCGCAAATATCTCATTTGAAAATTAATCATGTAATTTAATCTTTTATTTTAAATTCAGTAAAAGCTCTATAAAACATATGATGACACATTACTTACAAGCATATATTACTTTTAATTAAAAAACTCTTTCTCTATATATATTCTGATTAAATAGAAATAATTAATTATAAATTTTATCATTTGATAATCTCATTTTTTTATTTAATATATTGTTTAAATTTAACTTATATAATTAAACAGAAGAACTGTTAAAAACTGATAATTAATCCTAATCTGAAATTCCTCCTTTAAACATAATAGAAAAAGATTCTAAAAAAAAAATATATCTAGAAAGAATCCGCTAATTTTTTTAAGATGACATTTACTTTCTCAAAAATTCTTCAAAACCTATTGAAGACCTTAGCTTGATAACTGATTGCTTCATTGATAAAACTGGTACTTTGACCAAAGGAAGGTCTTTCGAAATAGATAGAATTACATTATAAGACACACAATATTTAATTAGTGAAAATTTTAATGATCCTATTAAAATTAAAAAATTTGTTAGCATAGACTACACAGCAAACGAACCATCGTGTAAATAATTTTTTATGAATTCAAAATATCCTCGAAAATTTATTTTTTGTTAAGCATTATTTTAAATAAATTAACTTAGTTAAATTTCTTAATTGTATTTTTAATTTTTGTTAAATTAAAATAAAAAAATAATACTAAAAATTCAGTATTTCTTATTTGAAATATCTGTATCAAGTATTTTTAAATTAAAAAAATAACGCTTATGAATAAAAATAACTAATACTTTCTTATAAATTTAAGTGCTTTTAAATTAATTTACTTTAAATTAATAAGACATGCTGATAACCAGCTAGTTAGATATTTAAATATATTGAAAATAAATAAAAAGAAAATTAAAAAACTTTATTTAGAGATTAAGTATGTTACTAACTAATCAATAAGCAATTTATAATAAATTATAAATAGATAGGCAAATCTCTAGAAAGGAATCTGTAAGCACTAAAAAAACTAATAGATAAATAATAACAGTGATTACAAATGAGGTTACTAATGATTAAAATGATATTGCAGGTGAAGAAGGTGTTTTTCTAAGACATGAAGTGCCATAAGCAAATTAAATAAAATAGAAAACATATGTCGAAGCCAAAAATAGTATTTAATTTATGAAAAAAAATAAATTTAAAATAAATTAAATAATTAAGATGAAGATAAACGAGTAAATTAAGATACATTAGAAGAAAAAGAAAGAGAAGATGAGGAGGAAGAAGAATAAGATAAGATTATGACTGAAATCTAAAACGAAAAAGGAGTTTAATATTTTGATTCGCCAACTAAAGTTAATGGAAGCGATTTCTTCAAAGCCCAACAAAAACTATTAAAATTTTAGTCTGTGTTTGATGATCAAAATTTAAAAATAGAATCTAAAAGTATAGAAGAAAGCTAAGATATAGGCGATATTAAAATGAATAATAAATTATGCAGTCTTAACAACAACAGCTAAAATGTTAATCACGGCTATTAAGCATAGAGTAAATTTATAATTTAAGAAATTTAAAATAATTACATATTATTTTAGGAAATAAAGATTACAAAACCTTAGAAATGTCAAAGAGTTTAGAAACAGAATAATTCCTCTTTAAAAGAAAGATAACTTCCATAACTAATTAATTTATTTTTACCCAATAAAATGATTCGAGATTCTACGAAGAGATACAAAGCAACTCATAAAGCTACTCAAACTAAAAAGAAGCTATTTTGGCAATGATAATTTGTCACATTTCAAAAAGTACAGTCAATAAAAAAACAACTAATTTATACACAGATCACTAATCGATATATGATAGTCTCTTCATCAGCTTTGCTAAAAGATTCGAGTGCAAATTTAGATGTGTTTCTCACTTACTGAATGGAAATATTGAATACATTTCTACTTTAGGCAAAAAGGTTTACTAGCATAAATTTTTTATTCCTTCAGTTTACAACGAAAAAGGTAACAGACTTCAACTTTTAGTTCAGTATGAGGACTACTACTACATTTATGTCAGGTAAATAAATATAATTTTTAAAGATTCTTGATAAAAAAATAATCATTCAATTTAATTTAACTAGGGAAGAAGTAAATAGTCTTCCTACTTACATTAGAAATATAAAACAAATGAAAGAAAAATATCAGAGCCATATTCAAAATATGACTTAAAATGGATAAATCGGAATTATTTTTAGTAGAAAGCTGATAACTCCTTTCTTGGCTTAGTAAATGATAGAGAAGTATCAAGAAATTAAGCAAATTATTGACTACTCGCAGCTCCATAAGTTAACTGAGTAAATTTATAGAGAATAGCTTTACGATATGGATGTTGTTAGTATGGTTTCAATCAAGGAAAAGTTAAATGAAGGCTCTATAGAATTAATTCAAAACTTAAAAAAGTCTTCAATAAATATTTGGATGTTAACAGGAGATGATTATATAAGAGCAATAACAACGGCTTACAACTCATAAATTATTGAAAAAGCTGATAACAATGAAATAATTCATTTTAACTCTGTAGCTGAAGAAGAAATAAATTACCTAATTCAATCCTCTCTATAAAAAGTTAAACTTTCCTTAGAATCAGATGGTCAATAAATATTCACAAAGCAAAAATTATTAATAAAGTGTAAAAACATTGAAATCTATTTTTTAAAATAATTAATTAATTAATCAATAAATTAAAAATTTTATTAATAGAATTTACTGGATCTCAAATTTGTGTAAAGCCATAAGAAAAATAATAATCTAAGAATAATTCCTTGCCTTAATAAAATAAATTTTACATGGTAGTTAATGGAGAGTCATTAAATAAAATTCTATCAAACTAGCATTTTAAAGATCACTTTCTGTTTTTGACATTTTTCTGTGAGAGTTTTATTGGATACTCACTCTCTTCATAACAAAAATCAGACTTAGTGAGTATAAAAAAGAGTTTTGATCCAAGTAATTTATAAATTCATTCATTATTTACTCGCTTTTAAAATAGTCAATATTTTTGAATTAATAAAAAATAATTTAAAGATTGAGATATTTAATTTTAAGATATTTACAAAATTCAATATAATTTAATACTTTTTAATCTAATTTACTTAAATGAATTAATTATTCATTCATTTATTGATTCAATTATTAAATATTTTGAAATAATAATAATTTATTTATTATTTTTGATAAGAGGTAAATATATTTTTTTTAAAATCAAAATATTAATTTTTCAATTATTTTTAAAATACCATAATAATTATTAAATATTTTTTGATTTACTTCAACTAAATATTTTTTTATTTACTTCAACTAAATATTTTTTTATTATACTTCCTTAACAAAAACATTGAGAATTATATCTCTACTAATAATAAAAGAAACATAATCAATTAAAAAATTTAAATAAAATATGAAACAAATATTTTTCTGGCTAATTTCAGAAGAAGTTTTAGTTAATTTAACATACATACATTTTTCATTAAAATGATTTCTAACAATTAAATTTTTTATTCTATTTAGGTAAAATTTACACACTTGCTTTAGGTGATGGATTAAATGATATATAAATGATGAGATAAGCTGATTATTCTATTTAATATATGGACTTAAAGTCTTAGAGTATTTAGTATTTTCATGGTTTATCTGAATTAAGTGTGCAGAAAATTGAGGATGTTAACAAACTCATTTTTTAAAGGTCTCGCTAGAAATCTAAAAACTTTGAAAATTTGCTTGTGTTTACTTTTTACAGGCAGACTTTTATTTTTTCTTCAGTTTTTTTTTGGAATTTTATGCAGTGCTCTTTTGGTGATTTGATTTACAACAAAAATGAAATACTTTTGATAAATTCAATTTGCTTTTTTATAGACTTTCTCCTTCTTTACTTTTAAAAAGATAACTTTGACAAAAAAGAAATTTTAAAATGCATGATTTAAGTCTAAAAAGAGCACATAAATTATCTAAGGGATAATACGTATTCTATTGAAAATAGTCAAAGACTTTAAAATATATTTCAAGTTGATGATGCTCTCTTGTATAAGCATAATAAAGAAACTGTCACTTACGATGTCCTAAAGAATTTCTTTTTAAATATCTTACCCATGGCTATATTGGGTGGCTTAATATTGTTTTGTGTACCTTATTATTCTTTGGGTTTAGTTAGTAATTCTTATGGGATTATTTTTGAGAGAAACGAAGTTGTTTACATTTTTATAGTAATGTTCGTATTCAAAATGCAATTAGGTATTTTCATATTTTTTGATTTGTAAAAACGAATTGGTCTGGGATAGCTTGCTTATGTATTTCTTTTTGCATTATCTTATTACTCAGCTAATTATTATGACCTAGATATTGAACAATTTATCAGTTCTAATTTGTTGCTTTCTTTTTCTCTGATTTTATTGCTTTTCATGATGTACTCGCTAATCTACAAGGTGTTTTTCCCTATAATTAAGATGGAGATACAAAAAAATTTCAAAAAACAAGATATGTCTGAAACTTAAAGTATACAAAAGGAATATTATGCAGAGAGTTACTTTGAGTAAGATAAAAGCGAAATGATTAAAGACACTACTGAGCAGATATCTTAAATGTCACCTGATAAATAAACCTATGATTAGCAACAAGCAAACACATCCAACTAAAAGGGAATAGAAGATAATACTTTTTTAACTCCAAAGCAAAGCATCTATTCATCTCCATAACAACTTAAGAAAAAGAGACTGAATCTAGAAATTCCCAAATTGTATAACAATGGATATATGAGCTCAAGAAGGAATTCTATTGAAAACAATTCAAACTTTAACTTCATTAAAGCTCAGAGAGTGGAAAACTCTTCAAACAATTCTCCAAACAGAGACCAGCCAGCTGCTGGATAATTTATTTTTTCAGATAGAAAGAGCGATTCCGTGAATGAATTTTAAATTAATAGTGGCAATGACTTTTTAGCAAATTTAAAGCAGGCTACTACAAATAACAATCCTAATAATTTGACTAACATTCTAAATGACGTTATTGATTAAAACTCTACTGAAATAAATAACAAAAGATTATCTCACCAATCAGCCTAAGGAGAGTAAGATAAAAATGTAATAAATTTGTAAGACATAAACTTCAGCTCTTTGCAAAGAAGAAAATTTACAGAAGAAATTTCTACAAGAAAAAATTCATTGCTTAGAAATGTCAATCTGAACAAGTTAGAAATAAAGAAGGCCTATTCAGGCACTAAATTAGAAAATTAAAATGAAAGCTTTGATAATCAAATAAAGAATATGCAAAGACACTTAGCTAGCCCTAATAATTTAAATAGTCCTAACAATATACTTGAAATAAATAACAGCTCTCTGAATGATTAAAAGTCTCAAAATTCTTAAGGAATGGCAAATGGTAAAAGTGTTTAAAGAAAATCTAAACTACTAATATAATAAGCTAGAGCAATCAAAACAAACCAACGTAATGCTATCAGATTAGCTCTACAAAATAAGTTCTTTTTCAAAGGCTACGAAATAAACGACATCGTCCGAATGGTATTTCAAGGCAGAGACGCTGACAAGATAGTCATGGAAATTAACCCAAAGAACTACAATGACTATTCCTACAGGATCAAGAACATATTTTTTAAGTTCGACAGAGAAAGCGTTGAGAAGCAGTTTTAGAAGCAAGTTGTTAATGAATGGAAGCATTTCTGCAGAATATCTACTCTTATGTTTTCAATAATATGCGAACTAGCTTTGGCCCAATTCATGAATAGCATAAATCACTACTCCTTCGGGTTTAATACACTTTCTGTTTGCTTTGGAATACAGTTTTTAATCTGGGGATTTATGTTTACTCCTATCTACGAAGATAACTTTTACCTAATAAACACACTGCAGCTACTGGTAAGGGTTATTTCAAGAGTGATTCTCATTTTTTATGATTTTAATTACAACATCACAATTCTTCAAGGGCTCTTTTACTCTTCAATAATCTAATACAGCATTGTTATGAGTCCCCCAATTCAACTGACTGCTTAGCTTTTCCTAAGTATTACCTAGTGCATAGTTTATACTATTCGCTATTAAGACTCAATCACTTAGGGAAGATCTGATTCCTATTTGGACATCTTCATTATTTTGCAAACATATTGCTTCTTTATTTCTTTTACCTTATTTATCTTCTATCAAAATTGTACTTACTAAATCGCAATGAGGAAAAACTTTGAAAAAATTAATAAAGTAATTTGTATATTTTATATCCTACTTGACCAAAGAAAGATTTATTTATTTCAAAACCATTTTTAATATTATAACCAGCTTCAGAATGAATCGAAGAAAATGAACGATGTACTCTCTATCTTGTTGCCTAAGTTCATCAGAGAAAGCATCTAAGAAAAAGGTTTAAGCTACCAGGAAGATCAAGGAGAGGTCGCTATCCTATTCTGCGACATTTGTGATTTCGATTCTGTAATTGAGCAGGAAAAAAAGAATGTCATAAAGTTGCTTGATAAATTATTCAGAATATACGATGAGTCATGCAGCAACTATGGTTTATAGAAAATTGAAACAGTTGGCAAAACATATATGGCAGCAGGAGGTAAAATTAAGGATATTTTAACACATATTTTTTCTACCTATTTTCAATAATAGATTTCATTTTTTCTGAAAAAAAATACTGTAATAATAATTAACTTGAATTATTTAACAAATTAAGGTCTGAAGGGAATTCCCCCGGTAAAAAAATACTTAATAAACAATGAAAGAATACATCCAGTTACTAACAGCGTTTTAATGGCTTATGACATGTATGAAAATGCTAAAAAAATTACATATGGCAACAAAAACACAAAATTAAACGTAAAAATTGGAATTCATTACGGTAGAGTCATGGCAGGAGTTATTGGTGGTCACAAACCTTAATTTTCGCTTATTGGCGACACTGTAAACATGGCATCTCGTGTTTGTAGTACTGGAGCCGCAGACTCTGTAACTATTTCATCTGAAGCAAAAGCCTAATGTTTTAAACAAGTAAATTTAAATACATTTGTAAAGTCAGAAATATAATAAAAATTCTATCTAACAAACTAAATGCTTAATTAGAGTTGAGGAATTTATAATTTTGAATCCCCCAGCTGATTCATTTTAAAATTAGTGTCTTAAATTTTATTTTTTAAAATTTAGATCGAATTCTTAAACAAAAATCAGCAGTACTTCAACTTAAAGTACAAGATTTTGCTTGTAGAAAAGAATGTAGAAGCAAAGGGAAAGGGAATCATTCAAACTTTTTAGATAGTCTTTTAAAGAGAAAATAAGAGACACCTAAGCAGATTTTACAATATAGAGTTAGAGAGACCAGTATAATCCTCAAATAATTTGGAATAAGGAAATAACAGCTTAGCTATTTCTACTAATTTAGCAAATTAATAAACTAAATAAGAACATGAGCAGCAATAACTATAATAGCACCAAAAATTAGGAATTTTTTCAAAAATTAACTCTGCTTTTCCTTCTTTCTAAGAGTCCTAATTTTAAATCGAAGCATCTTCTCCTCTTAAAAAAGGAAAACATAAAATTGAAATACATAAAAAAGCCAATCTTAATGGAAATGCAACAAACCACACTGAAGTTAACTAAATTTAGAGCCAAGAAAATGGTGCAAAAGCATAATCTGTTTTTAATGTAAATCAAAATTATTACATTTTGAGCTATAATTTGATAATTGTAAAATATTTACAATATATTATTAAATAAATAAAAGAATGCACAAGATACATATTTGAAGATTATGGGGACTGATTTAGGGGTAGTGCCAAACATTGAATATTAATTTGAAATAAATAATGAGATAATTGACATTGAACGAATCTAATAAAATTTTAATGAAATAGAAAATGAATTATCGACCATTTAGCACAACCACAAGCAAATTGTGAATAAAATTAGTTTTGTAGATTTACTAACGGGTAAGTATAATAACGAATTTTGGATCTTTTAAATGGAGAAAATTATGAACAGCAATAGAACGATGAAATAAAGAGGCTAAATTTTACTTATCTTTGAAATTGTAAAATTAGTCATGATTAATCTTATGAATTAATACTTAGGTTCTTAAGGTAGTATGATCAGCTTAATCCTCCATATGTTTAGCATAACGATGCTTATTATGCTGACATTTGGCTACTAGAGAATTATCAAGTTTGGAGTGAATTATGTCAAGTTGTTTATTTTTACATCTTTTCTCCTAATCATAGGAGCCATGGTATATGAAGGGTACGCTTTTGTAAAACAGGAGCAAAATTAATTCTTTACTGAAACTTAAACATCTGCAGTAATTATAGTTTTTAGTATGTTCCTCTCAATCAAATTTTACAGGTAAAAAAAATATACATTTATTTAATTCATCAATTTAATTGGATTTTATTGAATAATTACATTTCATAATTAAAAGAGTAATGTGTTAGGTTGGATCAACCAGCTATTCAATCAATTTATTTTTCAATTATGGTATTTTGTTTTGCTATTTAATTAAATAAAAGCATGCCAATTTCCTCAATATAATTTGCTATCTTTTCTATACAAGTTTAATAATTTTTTCTATTCAAATTTAATAAGCCCTTTCATTCAAATTTACCTTTCTCTCTTGAATTTTAATAAAATTTTATTAGTTCAAATTTACTCAGTCAGCTTTTCTACCTCAAAATTAATGAAATTTTATCATTCAAAATCATGTTAAATTTTCTTATGAATTAATTGATTGATTAATTGACCTAAGCATTCAAATTTTTTAATTTTTTGGGGTATTATATTACTTCTTGAAATGTAATCAATTTAAAAAATAGAAAGTATTTTCAAGTTATATAACTCACTTTACATATTAAATTAGCATTCTAGAGAAAATAATTTATTCAAGCGCACTTATACTTATGTACCTGCTCTTCTCATTTAACAATAATATCGCTAAAATTGAGTACTGCTATACAACAATAGCTATAATATTAACACAGCTTTTTAATTCATTCTAATAGCTAGAATTAAACATTACAAGTTTCTAGAACAGAAAACTATTAGATGCCAAAGTCAGTGAGTAAAACAAGCTCCTTTAATATTTATTACCTTCACATATCAGAGATAGGTTTTTGTAAAATTAAGCAAAAACAATAAATTTAATCGATAATTTCGATAATGTTACTATATTATATGCAGACATAGCAGGTTTTACTAAATATTCTGCGAGTGTGAGACCAGAAAATGTAGTTTTTATGCTGAGAGAGCTTTTCACAAAATTTGACTAAAAATGCTAGGAAAATGATGTTTTTAAGCTCTACACGATTGGCGATTGCTACGTTGTAATGGGACTTGTCAACGTTGAAAATAGAGACTATGCAAAAGAAGCGCTAAATGGTAAATTATTAATAACTTTTTATAACCTTCCCTCCTGCCTTCTATTTATTTACTTAACTTTTTTTTATCTATCATAAAAATATTAGTAATAAAAATGGGTTTCTGCATGATTGATATTATCCAGTAAGTAAGGGCTGTAGTAAATTTTGATGAGTTAGAGATGAGAATAGGAATTCACACTGTAAGCTTATTCTTAGCTTTTTTTTATTAATTAATTTTATTAACTAATTTGAATTTTTTTGGGTAAATTCATGAGGCTTTTCCCAAATTATTACCCATATCTTACAATGAATTAATTATTTTTAAGAAAAATTTATGTGAAATTTCATATATTTTATGTGTTTCTAGATAAACAGTGAAGTTTTTTTAATTTTTATATATTCATTTTTCCCCCCCAGCTCCCAGCTGTTTTAATAGAGTTTACACAATTAAATTTTTAATATATAATTTATTTAAATAAAAAAGGGATCAATTATTGGAGGAGTAGTGGGAACTGGAGTAGTAAGATACGACATTTATGGGCCAGATGTGGTCATCGCAAACAAAATGGAGAGCAATGGCGAGAGTGGCAGAGTGATGATCAGCGAAGCAACTTATAATCTAGTGAACGACGTCTGCGAAGGGTAGTTTGAATTTGAGTAGGCAAGAGTTGTAAATATCCCTGCATACCAAAGAAATATAAAGGGATATTTAGTCAAAAAGATCTCAAGAGAAGATTCTAATTATTCTTTAAAATACTTATAAAATGGCGAAGATGCCAATAATGAGTAATGAAAGTGAGTTATTGTTGATAAAATTTGAAGTAACTTTTAACAAAATAGAAAATAAATATTTTTAGGTTGAAAAAATAAAATTGCCTTTAAAAACAACTTTTATTTATTTATTTTGATAGTTTGTTAGTAAGTTAGTTAGTTAGTTTGTTTGTTAGTTAAAAAGAAAAAAAAGAAATTCAATATGAGTATTTAAATATTTATTTATTTGTGATTCTTCTGTTTTGAAGTTAGTAAAATCAAAAAATAATTAATGTATGTATGTTTGTATGAATGCATGCATTGACTTTGTGAGATTACGAGTGAATATTTAATAAGCAAAATTAAATAAATCAAAATCAAATCAAGCAATAAATCAGTCAATCAATCAATCAAAATATATTCTCTATCTATGAAAATTTCTTTGTGTATTATTTTTAAAAAAACAATTTATATTTTTTAATTGGCAAATTGTAATTTCCTTAAGAGAAAAGTCGCTATTTAAATGAAAGAATAAATGATTTGGTTTTCTGCTTGCATGAACATATGATTGGTTTATTTATTAATTCCTTCATTTATTAACTTATTTGCGATCTTATTTCCTTCCTTTCCCCTTAAAAAATCAAATAAATAAATAAATTAATTAACAAAATTGAAAAATCAATAAGCATATACACTTGAAAACAACTTAAAAATTTATAGAAATTAGTTTTGTCTAACACAAATAATAAAAAATTGTATAGAGCTTAAATAGATTCACTACATTTATTTAAGCTGTAATAATTGATTTGATTCTGAAAAAGCAATTAAATAAATATATAATTACGTCAAGGTATAATATACAAAGGCAAATTATTATTATTACTCACATTATAACAATTGAAGAAGATAAGGTTTTTTAATAATTTTTTTTTTAATAAAAAATTACTTCTTAATATAATATAATTTGGCTGATTGATTGATTGATCGACTTCTTGCTTGCTTGCTCTTTTAATAAAAAATATGGGTGACTAAAGTAATCCTATTTACTTTCAAAACGAAATATTATTTGATAATACTCCAATAATAACTTATGAAAATCTCAATAATGAAAGATTATATTATGGATATAAGGAACTATCTACTTAAAACTTGAATTATTAGGTATTGTCTTCTTTTTTTTCTAATTAGTTCTAATTTCGGCTACCATTTTTTGATATTATTTTTATGAAATTTACTTTCATTTAAAACCTTTTATTGGTTGGTAAGTAAAAAAATAATGTATTATTTAAAAATAGCCCTAATATAACGGCAAGGATTATGCTATGCAATATCAGAACTAAGCATACTTCTAAGGATATTATGAACAAAACGAATGCTACCAACCTATGTAAGACTTTAACCTTGTTTTTTTATTTGATTCGACTCTAAAAGCAAACAAGCTTTAAAAAATCAAAGAGTTGAACTTTTTTATCAGAGCAATATGACTTTCTCAATGAAAAAAATGTTGCTTTTTAAATGTGAAAAATAAATATTACTACAATTTTATTAATTTAATATTTGATTGACTAAAATTTATTTTATCATAACTAAAATAAAGGAATTAAAATATTGGATTTTCCTCTTATGAGAATATTAATAATGGTAATAATAATGATATTAATAATAATACAGTTCCTGAACCTAAATTAAATCAAATCTATGCAGATTCATTTGTTAAATAAATCTTTGTAAGTAGTGACCAAAATCATTAATTAAATGAAAATGCTTAAAACAAAAACTCATATGAAATACCTTACTAATAATAATAACAATTTTCATAGAGAGAATCCCAATAAGAATAGATTGTATAATAATCATCAAATAATTATGAAAATAATTAAAATCCTTAACAAGACAATTATAACACTTAGACAAATTTTTATTATTCAAAATACGTTGGAAATGATTCTGACTACTAATTAAATAGCTGTTCTTAAAATCCTTCTAACCACAGGAGTACCTATTCTGAAAACGAATTCAACAACTAAGAAGAATACAGCAGCTATTTGAAATCACAGAGAGCCAAGGAAGAAAGAATACAAAAGAAACAACAAAAAAAGCAAAAACTTTTTGAAGAGAGTCAGCAATTACCAAAACGGGTTCTCAGAAGTCAGCAAATTTTTAATAAAACCACTAATTCTGTTCATGACTCCGATCCCTCTAACCAGAGTTTATCTACATGCTTGAGCTACGAATCTACTCTAAATGCATGTAAGTTTAAAATTACAATTCAAAATCCGATAAAGTAAAAAATTTTTTAACAAAAGCAGAGAATTAATCGACATTACAGAGGAAATTGTAAGGCTAACTTTCTAATACAAATTTTTAAGAAAAGCATGAAATCCCCTAATAAAATGAAAATTATCAGTAAATAAATATATAAAATTAATAAAATGAAGATATGAGTTCGTTTGCTTAAGGCAATCACCTCAGAGAGTATTAAGTCCAAAATTTTAGTTTAGAGCAACAAATATAACCTTAATAAAATTAATATAACAATAACTCTAATAATAACAATAACATATATTATGCTAATAATATCTACACTCCTAATAATTAATACTAACTAAACGAAGCTGCTCAAGAATAATTGACTTCGTACGATACTATGTATAGCAATTCTCAGATATAAAATAATCAAGCAATTCAGAAAAATATAACCAGCTTTCAAGAAAATAGATTTTTATACAACAACTTTGAAAATAGAGCCTTTCATTATAATTAAAATGAAAAAAACAGCAGTTACACGGATATAATTAGTTGCAATGCTAGCGAATAGCTTGTAGGCTCGAATCAATAATTGAACTCTCAAGTTAATTAATTAGAATATATCGAAGAATTAGATGATTAACAAGATTTAGCTGAGGTTTTAAATGGTATTGATTTGTAGGCAGTGACAAAAAAGAATGTGGTCAAAAACATTATGAGTGCTTTCAAGCGCTTTATTTGCTACATTTTTGAATACAAGCAAAATGAAAAATCGGCAGCCCTGAATGGAAAACATCACTTATTTACTAAGCAGTAGATGAAAATTTACTTTCAAGACAACGAGGCGATAGCCTAGCAATCAATCGAGCTATGCAAGGACATAATTTTAAATATTTTTAAAAACTCGCACAGTATTCCTACTCAAAGCTCAGAAATGGATTTCTTTAAGAAATTTAAAAGATACATAAACCACAAACAATTCAATAATTCAACAATATCTCTTTTGATCAGGCATGAAAACTACGGCCCGATCTTTAAATTTTATCTGGAAAACTACATATAAAAATGGATTGACAACAGTCTAAATTCAAACCAAAAATCGCACGAAGACATTATCAAATATATTTTGTGTTCCTTTTCTAACTTTAAACTCCTAGACTAATTTATTTATAGATGCAAAAAATAATCCCTAAATTGAACCAAACTAACCCATTTACTTAATAATTAAAAATTGCTTCTTTTAACTAATAAAATTATTATAAAAAACTTTATTATTTATGTTCCCTTTTTAATATATTTCAATATAGTAAAAACATTCACTCATTAATTCATCTAAAAAAATATAAAATAATCTTTAATGCGATACTCTTTCTTTTTTTAAATCAATACTTAAAAAATTAATATTTTCTCTAATTTTTGTCATCTGTTTTTTTCGTTCCTTTGTTAGCATATTTTCCCACTTTTAATCTAATTTGATTACTTTTTCAAAAGATCGCAAGTACATTTTGTGTTTGAAAAAAAGTTAATTAAATAAATATCCTTCTATATTTTGATGATTATCCTATTAACAAATTAAAAAAAAGGCATTACTTTCACTATAAATTTCATTAATCTTTCCAAATCTACAAAAAATTCTAAAAATAGATAGTAAGAGCTTAAAGCGGCCATTAAAAACTTCGAAAAGTGTTGTATTTTTAATATGCTTGCTATTTATCTGATAATTCATTGTATTAGATTTTAATTATTTCAGTAATAATAAAATGAAATTTCCCAAGCAACTTCCCTAAATTTAAAATTTATTTCTTAATAATTTATTGTTACACCCTGTTTAATTAAATATCCTTCTCACTGAAGCGCTTTTTGAAAAACCTGATTAAACCTAAGAAAAAATTAAATAATTTTTGTTACATTCATTAAATTAGTTTAAATTACATCTAGGTCTATTAAAAAATATATTTTTATACAACTGAGAAATTATGTGAGGGGAAACAAATTTAATTATTAAAAATAAGATCATTCATTTATTAAGATGGCATATGTAGCAGACCGGTAGAAAACTAGCTGTATAATTTTTCATAGTTGCAAGCATAACTCAAAAAATTCACACTTGATTCATTAAATTATTCGCTTTTACTCAATTAATATAATAAATTTATTAATAGAAGCAACTTGATAATAAAAACCACATGCTTTTTGGAGGTATAATCCCTAATAAATTTTAAGATTACTGTAAAATGGCGTAATTAAATTTAGTTTGAAATTTCTCACAAAAGAAATTAAAAAGAAATCTCAAAATATATCAAAAAGTACAATATAATTTGTACAGAAATCCCAAATATTAATTAAAATTTTCCAAATACATTTGAAAAGTACTAATATCTATTACCAAAAAATTGCATCATTAATTTAATCTTTCTACCATTTTAAAAGCCATTTTTGAGCCATTTTTAAATTGAAAAATTTGATCTTATCAAGAATAAGTAAGCAATTAAAAACCAAACAAATAAATAAATAAACAAACAAACAAATTATTGATCATCTTTTTGAAATAACAAAAATTTAGTAGTTCTCAAAATAAGTTTTTATCTTTTTCTATTTTCGACTTCTATTCACTTAGAACAAAACTATATAATTATAAACAACTTTTTTTTAAGTTCTGGAATCTTCTACTTTATTGTATGCGTTTCTTACAAATTTTGGGACTTAATTCTGAATTTTTCATTCTTAAATGAATGTAAATAAAAATGTATTTCACAAATCAAAACATTTTAAATTATTTTCTGTATTTCAAATATTAACTTAGAAATATTAACTTATTTCATTTTCACATAAAATAATTTCATGTTGGTTTGTATTTTAGATTAGAAGTACATGTTATTTTTAAAACTATAACTCACATGTTCTTAAATATTAATTGTCAAAAATATTCTATTTGAGATATTCTCTGAGCAAAATTAAATCATACTAAATTTAGTGGCTACTTTATTTGTTACTTTTAGCTCATTAATTGATTTAAAAATAAAATTATTTTTTTAGAAATAAATTAGATTTTTTTTTTTCGATTTAAAAAAAAATAATATAATAATAATTTTAAGCTAACCTTATAAATATCATTTTCTTTTATTCTAGTATTCAAATTAAAAGACTTGAAAGATGTAATCATGTTTATCAACTAGATTAAATTGATTTCTCTTTAATGTTTAATGATAAAATAAAATTTAAATAAAATGATTAAAGAAAATGAAATAATTAAAAGCTTTTATAAAATATTTTAATATTGATAATTATATTTAATAAAGTTAAATTCATATTAATTGAAGGTAATAATTACTTTAATTTCAATTAAAATATAGTAAATATTGTCTTTAAATAAAGGAAAGCTTAATAATCTTGATTTAGCATATTACTTAATACAATTAAATTTAAAAAATAATTACAAAATGAAATTTAAAGATGAACATAGATGTTGTTTTGTTGTTAAATTGCTGCCAACTTAAACTTAATAATTTTTTGAAAATTATTTTTATTTTCGATTTTGAAAAAATAAATAAATAAAAATTTAATTTAAATTTTATGTTTATAAAATTGGTAAAAAATCTGTTTTAAAAGCTCTTGCTTTTTATAAATCATGCAAAAATATATTTTTATTAATTAGCTTTTCAATAAAACAAACAACTAAAATATTCTGATAAAATCATCCCAAAAGATTTACTTGAATTACATTTTATCTAAAAAAAGAAAAATAAATTTAAACTATTTTTAAAAAATTAATAATATATTAAAACTGAATCAAAAAAATAAATCAATAAAATTTAATTTTAACTGAATAAAGTTGAAAATAAACTCAAATATTTAGTTATAAACATTTTTTAGTGTAGGAAAGGCTTGTGAGCAGTAAAATAATATTAAACTTTACATTTAAGATAAATTAATAAAAATTAGGTGTTAATTTTTTTTACTTTTTGAAGAACTGAAAAAAATAAAAAATAAATAAATCGAATTAAAAAACAATTTTATAATGAAATCTAAAAGAATTGAAGAAAGATTTTCCTTTGTTATAATGCAAATTCATTTGAACTAACTACATTGTGCTACAAAAACTATATAGATAAATAAATAGATAATAGTTTAGATTTCATAATGCTATTGCAATAATAACAAAAAGGGGAGGGATTTTAATATTTTATGTGAAGGAGATCCCAAAGAAACTCACTTTTTAGATTTTTTTAGAAGAAAATCAACAAACTCACTTGTTTCCAATCTTTTGAAGGGCAAAGTTTTTGATTACATCTACCATACTTTCTCCTCCTTGCTTGGCTGAAATAAACTTCAAGATGGAATCACTCATACCAAAGATCTTGATGTAGTTGTTTTCATTGAATTCATCACCTAGATTAAGGCATTTTCCATAACCTTCGAGGTCAACTGCAAAGATTTTGATGTTAGGATTGACTTCATCCTTGTACTTTTTGATACTGTTAACAATTGAACTTCCTCTAACGTTGATATCTGAGTATCCTTCTGCAATCATCATATCAGACAAAATGACGATGTTATCAACGTGAGTTTTATTCTTTGTCCATTCATCAATGCACTCATAGGGGAAGTCAGTACCACCACCAAGCTTTTCCTTCTCTTCCAAAAGTTTATTCATAGAGGGACGGAGTTCGTCTCCAGGGAGATTTACTTCTAAGTAGCACTTGCTACATTGGGAACTGGGTGAGCTGAAGATATAGAATGAGGACTTTTCACAACGTTACTTAACCATCAAACCAAGAACTAAGGCACATTCAAGGCAAGTACGAACAGAACCGTACTTCTTAGCTCCACCAGACATTGAGGTACTCATAGAGCCAGAAACATCAGAGAAGATTGCAGTGTGTCCTTTTATTTCTTCAAGATTCTTGTTTACTGCAATCTTGATGGCAAGTTCAATAGAATTGATGTACTACTTGCCAATTCCTTCGTTGACTTTAAAGAATTCTCCTTCTTCGTTTTATTCGAGCTCCATTTGTTTCTTTTCCTCTTCGGTTTTCTCAACGACTTCCTTAACAGCTTCGAGTTGGCCTTTGAGGTTCATGTTTTCTTTCTTCTTTGCCTTGAATCCCTTAGTAACTGCTTCATTGACTGCTTCAATAGCACTAAAGAATTGAAGAGGGAACATCTTGGAGTTCTCAACAGCCTTGGGCTCGCATATCTTGTTGATCACAATAGAGTGGGTAGTGTCTGAAACACCTGATTTTAAGATGTTAGACAAGTTACGTAGCATGGCCATGTAAGGGAGTTAATTGCTGGAAATTAAATCATCCCAAACTTAGGCAGTATTACCCTTAGCACTGAGTTCGTTTTCCCATGTCTTAGAGATTTCAATCTTCATACGCTTTCCAGCCATTTCAGGGTTGAAGGGTGCAGAGGCAGAATCACCGAATGCTGCTTTGAATTCCTCTTCGGTCTTGGGGTATTTCTTACCAAGGATTTTAAAGACTCTTTCTTTAGGCTCAGAAATGTGGCAGAACTTGATCAGATCCTTAAAGGTCATGTACTTGGATTCAAGAGTAGAGTTAGGAATTTTAGGTGCCTTCATGTGCTTTTTCATGGCATTCTATCTCTTGGCTATTTTCTTCATAACAGCTGGCTTCAAGGCCTTGATTGCATCCTCTACGTTCATAATGTCACCAGTTTCTTTCTTGGACTTATCCTCAGATTCTTTTATTGCTTAAAGCTTTGCTAAGAGTTTATCCTTTCTCTTCTTCTTAGTCTCATTCCACTTATTCTTGTTTGTTACTGAGAGGTAACGGAACATTGTTTTCTTACGTTAAGATTCAGTGCAATACTTACCAAGTTAGTATTCATTGAATTCTGAAAATTTGCTTCTCACACATCTTTGTAAACACTTACGGAAAGTTAATTCTTTGCGAATGTCTGAAGAAAGTATCTTATCAAGATACAAATTGGTGTATTCAGTTGCATCAAAAATGTAGAGGACCTAAGCAAATTCGCAGACTTCTAGTAAGTCGTTGGGTAAAAGTACTGCTTTGTTGAAGTACTTTTCAATGAAAGGCTGAGTTTTCTTGTGAACAACACAAAATGCTACTATATAGTTTGAGGTAGTTCTGATGTAAAGTTCATTACGAACATATACTGCTAACTGACAGATAAACTCAGGATCAGACTCTGCAACCTCAAGAAGTGCTTTGGTAATGATATATCTTCTTTCATCACTGTTTTAGTAGTAACTACCTTCTTGTAGTAAACATGCTGCAGTGACGTTCACAAGATATTGCTTAGGATCGTCGATCTTGACCCTAACTTATATATTTTCTTGGTTTTCTTGCATCTCTAATTCAAGTTCCCACCATTGCTTTTCAGCTTGAGGTTGTTGTACTTAGTTGTTTTCGACTTCCATTTTCTTTTATCCTTCTAAATTAAATCTATTTGGTTTTATTTACTGCTTTTATCAATCTTGTTGATTAAATTAGTAATTAAATGAGTTATAAATTATTATAAAAATCCAAACGAATTTCTTCAAATCCTTTTAAAGCAATTAATTAGTTTATTTATTCATTCATTCGTTTTAAGTTCTTTCTCCAATCACTCAAACTAGATATTTGGTTGATTAGAAATCTTTGATAAATGTTCTAAATCGCCACATTAATATCTTTTTTTTCTGATATGACAAATCGAGACGCTTTTGATATATTTGACAGGCAATAATTGAGTCTATAAACCTATTTGAATATTTCTTAATAAATACAAATATAAATTGCATAAAAATAGTACAATCTTCTTCATCATTCAATTCATCATTGTTTTAATCTAACAAAAAGAATGAATCTGCATTTATTTATGAATTATTTTTGTTAACATTACCATTTTATTGTTACTTTAAATGACATATTTTTAGTAACCAATAATCTAAACAGGAAAAATTATTTTATTTGAATTGTGTCAAACTTTAATTTCAAAAAATAATTGAAAAAGTAGAGATAGAAAAAAAATTTTAAACGTTTAACAAATTTATGATTAATTTTATATCCACTTTAGAAATGCTTTTGCTTCAACTAAATTTGCATTCTTTATTTCATTTAATTCATTCTCAATAAAATTTGCTCATAGCGCAATTGCTTCTAGCAATAAATTAGTGATCAGGTATCAGGTAGATATATAGATAGAACTTCTTAGCTTGTGAGTGAGTATCTCATAAAATATTTTTATTTATCAAAATTATAAATACATTTAATGATTTTAAAAAGTATTTTATTTTTAATGCATCTATTACAGCTATTTTTGGTAATTAATAACATAAAATAAAATAATAGATAGAGCCTTGATATTTTAAAAAGGAATGTCTAGCTGATTACTAGTATAAAATACACAATCAATTTTAAAATTATTTTTTCAATTTTAAGAATTAACATAAATATTTGTTGATTCACACCAGGTGTTAGTTATTTATTCTAAATATCTACCAATATATCATCACTAATTTATTTGGTTCTTACAGAATCTAAAAATAATAGAATCATTTTTAAAATATTCATATATTTTTATTAACTATTCTATTTGAGAAAAGTAGAATTTTATTTTACATTCTTCTATTCTATTATTAATTAATATAAATTAAGTGTCTACAAATAAATACTAATTTATGAATGAATTAAAGTATTAGTTGTTAAATATCTGCTTGCATTTATTGAACATATTTGATTTTATCATAAAAATGGTCATCATCTAAATTAAAAATATTGTTAAGTTCTAATTAAACCAATGTTTATTTACCCATTAATTGATAATTACTAAAAATTAAATTAGAATAAATTATTTTTTAAAGGATTGAATGACATATATTTGTGTTATCACATTTATTTCTAATTATTAATTTTATTAAAAATAAAAAGAAAGGTCCCACTGGGATTCGAACCCAGGTCAAGGGATTTAAAGTCCCCAGTACTAACCACTATACTATGGAACCGGACATGCTATTTTACTAAATGATTTTGAAAAAGAAATAAAAAAGTACAAAAATTATTAGAAACAAAGATGAATATATTGAGTGTTAAATGTTATGATATTATAATATTTTCATTGATTGTTCTAAAATATAATAAAAATAAACCATTTAATTAAATTAAAAAATCTTAATATTTTAAAAAATAATAAATATACCTTAAACAAACCCTTTTAATTTTGGTAAATCTAATAAAGTTTTCCCTAATTTTTTGGTCTATTTTTAAAATTTTTAAGATATTTATATATGAATATGGATGGAATTCTTTAAAATAATTTACATTATATAAAGTAAAATATATCATATCAATATATATATCCATACTATTTTTTCACATCAAAATAAATGTGAAAAAAATTGATTTTAAATTGATTGAATGATGAAAAAATTATATTTTTGTTCTCATTACTTTGTTTGGTGTTTATTACCATACTTCCTTCCAATATTCTACATATAATATTTTTAATGTTATTTTTTGTAATTATCAAAATTAATTATGTACTAAACAAATCAAATAAAAATAGGCACTAAAAAATGGATAACATAAGCAAATAAATAACCTAGCAAATTTTAACTTAGTTACAAGAGTAATTTTTACTCTCTCTTTTTGAGTTAGTAATACAGCAAGGATCTTTCGATGAGCTGACAAAGCTAAAACTCTTTCTTAAAAATGTTTCAAGCTCAAAGTAGCTCAATAATTTTGTAGACAATCTCTCTAAGCTGTAAAAACTTTAGGTTTTGCATATCATTTTCGATAACCAAAAAGTGAGGATAAATTATTTTATGAGTCCTGAAGAAAAGAAGATATCAGAGTTTCATAAAGAAGTAATAAAGCAGTAAGACAGCTGCTGGAACAGGATGATTGATATTATTTTATCTAAAGAGAATTTAAAGTAGTTAATTTTAGATTTTCGCAGCCCCAATATTTATATAAATGATTTTAGTTTCGAAAACTGGCCTATTTATTTTGAAAATGCAGTAAACCTGACACACTTAGAATTATTTTTTGATTGCAATTATAAGAAATAAAATTTTGACTATGAATATTTAACTGTCAAATCGCTTAAATTACTTAATCAATCCATTCAAAAATGTAGAAATACTCTCTAGTTTTTATCTGTCTGTTTCTAAGGCTATTATTTTGATTTGTAAAACACAGATAGCTAGGAATATAAGGTGCTTGATAGCGAATGCAAATATTTTTTTGTGGATAAGCTAAGCTACCCAAACTTGTCACACTTATAATTAAAGATTCCTTTTTCAAGTGAAGCTAGTCCTTACGAAATTAGTTAAGAAATAAATTAAGAATACACTTCAAAATTAGTATCTTTAACAATTGATTCTAATTGGATTGATAAATAATTTATGGCTATTATTTTTTTGAAGTTTTAATTATTAAGCAACATCCAACTTACATTAGACAATCTCTCCTTATAAGAATACAAACAAATTTTAAATTCCATAAAAGCCATGCAAAATATTGTAAGAGTACAAATTACAACCACCTTCTCATTCTAGCTAGATATTTACTCTATTTTTCAATACTTTGAGACCCTTATTTTATCAAAATACCTGTCAAACTTTAAAATATAAGATAAATTCAGTAATCATATTCTTTTAACTGAAAAAGTAATCCTCTAAAAGAAAAAGCTAATTTATTTAATTAAATCAATTTAATTTTTACAGCTGTCTCAATAACAAACTGAAGACTTATTCTCCTAGTTCTTACTCTAAAAACCTCTTTTTTCTGAAAGTATATGGTTAAAAATAGCAATGTTAACTCATAAAATTACCAAAAATAATTAGAAATATTAGTTTAATTAAGAAATCTATAATTCTTCATAGTAGATTTAGCAACCAAAAATAATCAAATCTAACGAAAAACAAATTTCAATTAATTGGAAATATAACAAATTATAAAACTGATTTTATGTTTTTTTTAATTTGAAATTATTTTTTTAACAAAATTTTTATTTAAAAATAAAATAAATGAGCATATTTTATGTAAATTTAAATTCTATTTTTTAGTTTTTACATTTAAATATTAAGAATTTATTTATTTGTTTGCTATTTCAAAAAAATTAAACTTTATAACCTAAAATATATATATATAATTTTCTAAATTAAAATTATTAATATTTAATTTATTTCTAAATTAAAAAATAATATAAATTTATATTTTAAAAAACAAAAGAGCAGTTTAAATATTTTTAACATAATAAAAATGAAATAATTTATTTATTGCAGAAATAGAAAAAAATATAATATTTATTATTTAATGGATTATTAAATTAAATAATACAAATTTATTTTAAAAGAATAAATAAATAAATAAATTTTAAAAGTGTTTTAGCAAGATTCAAAAAAAATAAAATGTATTAAAGTATTGTGCAAAATTAGTTCAAGTAAATAGCTAGAGATTTTAACATGTTCCTATGTAAATTCAAATTAGAAAAGAAAATTATAAATAGATTTAGATTTAATATTTATATAATTTATTAAATCTGATTAAATTAATTAACTTATTTACTAAATAAATAGTATTTATCCATTTTATAATACTATTTATAGCATTTATATGTATTTATAGCATAATTTATTACTTTTAATTGTTGTAAATTATTTTTTTTATCAATTTAATAAATTTAAAAAAAATAAAAATTTAAATAATTAAAAATAAATGATTGAAAAATTTGCTTTAAAAATGAATAAAAAATACTTTGGTTATTTTTAAATAAAAATAGATTTAAGTGAAAAGAAATAAATGAATAAATAGCAAATTAAGCTTGAGTATTTTAATTAGAATAGTAAAATAAAATATTTATTGATATAGAGGCATAAATTATATTAAGTTATTTATAATTATAATATTAATGAATTTATATTCTCATACTATCGGGTGAAATGGTTAAATAATAGCAATAGTATTTAGAGTTTTAAAATACGTTATTTATTTATTTGTTTGTTTGTTTTTTATGAAACTTGTTTGATTGTTTGTTTTTTTGTTTGCTTTCTTGTTTGGTTGTTTTTCTTTTTTATTTTTTAAGCTAATATAATTAATAAATTTTATTAGAATGTATGTGTGAATCAATGTAATAGATTTATTTATAGTTAGATAGATAGATTTATGGTTGTTAAAGAGTAGATAAAACTCGTGTTCGAGTTTTAGAGAATTTGATTTTTAATCAATTTTACTCATTAACTTAAAGGTTGTGTGTGTTGTTTTATATATTAATTTAATATATGCTGGGTAACAATAATTAATTTTAAGAGTGTCATTCAGTAAGTCAATTTATCATATTTTTAATCTCTTTTGTAAGCTTTTATAGGATTTAATAAATTTTATTGTATGAGATTTTCATTATAAGCTAATTTAGATAAGTTTGCTTTAATAATAAGGTTGTTTGTTTTTGTTTATTTGCTCATTGCTGTTTCTTTTATGTTTGTTTGTTTGTTTGTTTGATATGTTTATCGAAGTTTTTAAAGTATTTATATATGGTTTTATTTGGTTCAAAGCAAATTTTTTTAAATTTTTAATGGTTTTCATTGTTGATTTTTTGTTAGTATCAGTTAGGGATTGGTTGGCTAGAAGAGAGATGGTTGTTGTTTGAAGTTTTTATTTTTTTAAAATCCCTTGTTTTGAAATGATTCAGGTTTGGAGATGGGGGGCAGCTATGGTACTATATTTCCAACTAAGTTAGGTTATTGTTATTTAGCTAAAGGGCTGCAAATAGAAGAGAAGTTGTAGGCCTTGCTGTTTTGTATATTTTATTGTGATTGCTCGATTGATTGGCTGAGCTTTTATATTAATATCTCAGAATTCAATGGGGAGTTATTGATGGTTTCCTAAAGGAATGAAGAATTAGAAAGAGGAGAGAGCTATGAATTAAGCTAGATTATTTGCTATGGTCTGAATATAGATCCTTGAAGAGGAGAGGAGTTGAATTATTTAAATGCACTGTTATTTCCACTAAATTTCAAGTTATTGGAGCTGCTTTATGAAGAACTTGTTTTTTTGATGATATTTATATTGTTTAAATTTTCATTATTGATCATATTTTCATCTGAGCTTGATGAATGCAAAAGACATTGTTATTACAAATTAAGTCCAATAACTTAATTCTGACTCATGGAATCTTATTCAATATCCATTTTTTTAAGGTTTGTTTCATCGCTTTCTTCAATTGTAGCTATGTTTTAGCCAAGCTCTCCATATATCTTATTTCCGTTTCCAGCTAGAACAATTATTTTTTTGGTTTTTTAGCCTTTTTTATATTAAAAATTAAAATTTAGTTTTAAACCACTAAAATTAATTAAATTTTAATTACCTCTTTCTTCTTCTTGACTATTTTCAGACTCGTCATCACCCAATTTATTTAGATATCTTCTTTTTTCAAGGTGAGCAGCTGATTGGAAGTCGGTAGTACTATAAGTATTTCTTCTCTTAGTATTAGTAGAAGAAGGTGTGTTTTCTGTGCTATGAATATTAAGACTGCTAAGCTAATTTATTAACATAGTACTTGGACTAGGTGCCGCATTACTTGAGTAGTAAGGGTTAAATCCACTATTAGACCCTATAGGAGTACTGCAGCTCTTTATTGAATTCCTTTAAATAAAAGAATTTAATTTTTTGGAATTGAAGGTGCTGTCTCTATTTGTTGCAGTGCTTGCTGTTGTTAGTGACATAGCATCGTTTTTCTCTAGCTTTTACTGCTTTTTCTTTTTGGCATTCTTGCAGCTAACTTCTCCGTTGTTGTTGGCTAAAGAAGGAGAAGACGAGCGAGAAATGGAAGAAATAGGTTAAAACATCAATGCATCTGAAAATGTACTCACACTTCCCTTTTTACATTCTTCATTTCCATTAGACTAAACGTCTTATTTTTTTTTCCTAGATTATTTGGCAGGTTTTTTAGCCTTTGATTCAGATTTCTTGCTCTTCACTTAACCAATATTGTTAGCAGTTGTCACTTCATCTTAGTTGACATAGCTTTCTCCCTCATTTTTCTATCCAAAGATAGAAGCCTGGTAAACTTGTTACTTGCTGATATTATTCTCATCATCATTTTTTGTATGAGAAAATGCTCTGTTTGGTGAGCTTGAAGGAGTAAAGATAGTAGATTAAGTAGTCACTTTGTTGTCACTTAAGTGAAGTTCTGTGGTGTTGCATTCTGTATTGGCTGCGGTTGGAGTGTTTTCGTTCTTAGTCTCAATTTACATTTCAGTATCATTACTGGATTTGCGCTATTGCTATAGAATTTTTTCTTCTTTCTGATCTTTAAGAGATTATTTTTAGCTAGTATTTTTCTTTTTGTTTTGGTTTTTTAAATTAGACTTTGCAGAATGGCTTTCTCCATCTTCTTCTTCTTCTTATTCATCATTCTCGTTTTAATCCTCACATTCATCTTCAGAATCTTCTTCTTCAATTCTTTCTTCTTGCTATTTATTCTAGCTTGCAATCTGAGGATTCAAACAATCAAAGCTAATTTTATTCATTAGTTTGATAATTATGTTGAATATTTTTTTTTATTCTGATGTTATATTAGCAGATTTCATTGACTAAGCGAAAGTGGGAGTAAGTATGATCTATGTAGATGAGCTTGAGGACATGACTTCATGAGAATACTGAGTTAAATTGATCAAAGATTATTAGCTTTGAGCTTTGTTTTCTTTCTCTTCCTTTCTGAGAAGACTTTTATAACGATTCTTAACAGCATTTTCAGTACGCTCCTTAAGCTCTTTTGCAATGTAAGACCACTTACTACCATTTTCGAATGAGAGTTGAAGCAAGTGAAGATCTTCCTCATCAGTCCATTAACCCCTTTATTAATATGAAGAATTTTATTTACTGGATTGAAAGAATATTTTAAGATATGAAATATTATTGATTGATTGATTAATTTCTGATAAAAGCTAAATTAAAATGCCTCATATATTGTAAAAGCAATATTTTAATGAAATGCAAATTGTTGTTAGATAAGAGAGTGGTATATTAGATATTTTTATTTGTGGGTTGTTTTGTAATATTGATTAGACAGTAATTTGACAAACAAACACCAGTAATAAAAGAGCGTGCAATCTAATAATAATCTGTAAGATATTAAAAAATTGCTGATTTAATATTATATTTCTTCTTATCATTCATTTGTGTTTCTCTAATGTAATCAAATATTTTCAAACAAATTAAATTTGCCACAAATCAAAAAAGCAAAAAGTTAAACGCGTTCTCTCTCTCTTTTTCATCCATTCTCATAGAAGAGTTTAAATAATATCAAATATAAATCAAGTTTTTTATTCAATAAGAACTTATTTCTATCTGCGAAAATCTATTTACTTTTAACGAATTTAATTATTTCATTGAAATTACATGCAGGAATTCCTAAATTTAGTTTATTTTTGATATTTTTCGCAAAAATAAAGTATAAAGAGTAATCTAAAGAATTCGCCAAAAATCAATTAATTAATTAATCTATTTTCTATTGGCTTTGTTTATTTACATCCGCAATGTTCAATTTTTCATTCATCTTTTCTTTTCTCAGAAATAAATTTACATATCTTTATTAATATCTATTCATCTATTTTTCTAAAATGTATGATGGTATTTACATATTTAGAAGCTCGAATTCTGTTAATGTAAAATAAATATGTTTCATTTTGTTTTTAATTGCGAAGTTGATCATTCGCGAAACTAACTATTTACTGCAAATTATTATCAATCAAAAGCCCAAATATTAATTTGCTTTTTCACACTTTATGTAGTATTTTCATGATGTTTTACTTTACTTTTAATCAATCATATTTGTATTATTTTTACTCTCTTTTACTTAATATTCACTCATATTTACTCATTCTCTTAACATTTTTAATTTACATTTCATCGTTTTTATCATAAAATCAAGAATATTATGTAGTTAAAATATTATTATTCTAACTAACTAACTAACTAATTAACTAACAATTAATTTTTTTATTTATTTATTTACCTTTTCATATCAGGGTCTAAATGGTTGTTCCATCTTTCTCTGCATTGCTTGCCCTTTCTGAAAGTCTTGGAAGCAGAGCTGTTATAAAGGTCTTTTGCGATTTCATTCCATTTGTTGCTATTAATGCCCTTTTTTCTAATTTAAAGAATATTATTTTGAATTTGCTAAAAGCAGTTTAATTTTACTGATTGAAAAGAGAAAATAATTAATTCAAAATACTTTGGGAAAATTGTTAACGTTTATTTAAATCAGTTTGAATGATTTAATGAGAGAAAATTTGAATTAAATAATTCAAAAATAAACAAAGGTTATTTATTTTTTGAACGTTGAGAGAGGGAGGAAATATTTATTAATAACTGAGAAAGTATAGATAAGGAAATAAGTCAAAAATTAAGATTTTGAAGGATTAATAAATCAATAAAAAATTAATAAATCATTCATTCATTTGTGCTTAAAAATTTGAAGTTAACATTTAATAATTTAAAAGTAATTTTGAATTAAGTAAACTTTTCTTTGTTTTTAAATGAATTTAATTTATTATTAATTGCGCACTGATTGAAATCAAAAAAAAATTAACCACAGCTTAATGTATTTTTTTGTTTGTTTTCTTTTATTGATTTTAATTAATTTTGCTTATATTTGTCTAACAAATTTGTTTATTTGTATTTTTGTTTTAATTTATTGATAAATTTGTGTGGAGAAAAATATCGTAGTGGTTAGTTTCTTTCCCACTATCGCAAATACTATTAAATAAAATATCAAATATTTTATCCATTATTGTAACAAATCCCAAGGAAAAGCTTGTGTCTGTGAAATATCTTTTGAATTTGATGGTAGTTTAGGTTTTTTAACACTCTAAAATACCATTATTTATTCTTTAATACCAGGATTTGTTTGTATGCAAAGTCATTAAGTTATGAAAGCCTAAATCAATCGATTATTAAATTATTTATTTACTTTACTGTGAGCGATAAATTGATATTCCTCAAAAGATTTATAAAATTATTAAGGAAAAAAAAATAATCATTTTTGAATGAGAAGAAAATAAATCGATCAATTATTGTAGACAAAAATTTAAATGGAAATAGATTATTTTATTATTTTTTATTCAGTTTAAACATTATTTATTTAGAAAATAAATATTCTTTTGTAAATAAATAAGTATAAATAAATAAATAAGTCAGCTCAATTTAAAATCAAAAGATTTTCGGCAAGCAACAAGATAATCAAATTAAACTCTAAATAACTTTTTCAATTAACTTGATTTATTTATTAATTTATTAAGTTTATAAAGGTTATTTAATCTAAAAGATCTATCTATCTATCTTAATACGCATGCATATCAATATCTTGTAAAAAATCTTCTTTTGATAAATAAAACCAACTTTTTGAAAATGTTTAGAAAGAAGTTTTATTGCAGTTGGAGAATAGATCCTTTATTCATTTTTGCGTATTCTATGTAGTATTTTAATTCTAATACGAATTCATCTGAATTAGTGAGTTGTATTAATTTATTTATATGTATTTATTTGCTTAAGGAAAGAGGGAAAAGACTTTCGATATTTTACAGATAAATTTTTGTAGAAAGGCTGGCAGCAAAATCATAAATATGCTGATAGAATGAAAAAATCAAATAAAAATAATTGGAATGTAATAATCTACTTCCTGTTAACAATTTCCTCTGTAAAGAATCAGTATGAGCACCATTGATTCGATGCAAATTTGGTAAAATAATATAATATATTTACTATATGATTTCTTTCAGTTTTTGATCTTCTTCTTCTGTCCAAGGAGTGCATTAAACACTGTTTTTCTTCAAATAGAGCCAGCGCAATTTGCAATTTTCGAAGGCCTTAAAGGGAATCATTTTAGCAATTTCCATCCAAGTTTCTTCGCTCTATATTTAATTTTTTAAATTAATCAATACTCAATCAAATAATATTTTTGTAAGAAATCATATAAATATATCTCAATTTCTCTATTATATAAACTTTCATAGTATTTGTGAAAGTTCTTTATTATAAATAAACACTCCAACTAAAAATACTAACAAATTTTCCTTAGCTTTTTCAACTGTAACCGCTACAGAACAGTATTAGTTAACCGCTTTCTTGGTTGAAGACGTGTTTGGAAGAGAGATATTAATTGAGATTTCGTGCGAACGATATTTTTTTGGTCCAACAAAAGGGGTAAGTTTTAACAACTTAATACAATTAAAATAAACAATTGATCAATCTCTCTAATTTTGATTTCTTTCTTTAGTGAGTTAATTTTTATGAGAATGGCTTACAAATTTATCTGGATCTTATTCTTTGCGATCTGAAAAGACTCTGACAATCCACAAAAGTAGAGAGGTTTCATCATCTGTCCAGTTCTTTTTCATTCTTTTATCAGTCATTTATCTATTCCTTTAAATTTATAAATATGTTAAAGACATCCAAAAGTAATTTTAACTAGTATCATAAGTATGTATCTATGAATTTACGTACTTATTTACATAATTATACATGCATTATTTATTATAAATAAGTTAACAAGCAAAAACTACCATCTAACCCCACTTTTATTAGCTTTCTAATTGAGAATTTCCATTTTTCTTATTAATTTAGTGATAAATCTTATATTCATTTCATTTCCAAGTACATTCATTACCTAAAACAATACCTTTAAATTTATGTATTCTATTTAATGATATATTTGAGTTTATAGTTAGTTTCTTTGATATTTTGATTTGCAAGATTTACTATGAATCAATCAATGCTTTTATTCGGCTTTCGCTTTAGTATACAAGCTCTTGTTTTGAGAATTGAGTTATCAAAATCTTAATGAGGTATTATTGAGAGGATATCTTATGAATTTTCGTTTGCTGCTTGCTGGATTGCTGATTGATTGAATGAGAAAGATTAATTTTCTAACAAAATCCTGAGGTCAACAAAAAACAAGTAAGACAAAGAATAAAGTGTCAAGTATATTTTGAAGCCGAAAGATTTAATCAATCAAAAAAAACAAAATTTAATAATAACAACAAAAGCAAGTATTTTTCTTCTATTTTTTCTTGAATAGAAGACTGAGAAAAGTGGAGGTAGATGGCAGGATTTGAGCATTTTTACTTGGTTAATAAGTGAGTAAATGGAGTAAAGAATTACTTTTAAACAATAGTATTGTATATGTTCTCAACGACATTCAGCTCAAGGGTGGAATGGATCTCTTTGAGACGGAAATTATCTTTTAGATACTTCTCTTCCAGCTTGGTTTGTCTTTCAATATCTGATAGTTCAGTTAAAAACTATTAAAAATTTATATAGGCCTAATCACTGGCCAGCGGCACTTAAATGCTCTCTGATTTATCAGCAGGGGACTGTGCGTTATTACTTGAATGTTCCATTAACGATTTTGTGAATTAAAAATAGTTTATTTAAGATTAATGGCAACCTTTTTGTTTTGAAAAATTAGGTTTCTTTTTCCTTTTTTTAGTTAATTAATTTCCCTATTATATATTTGTATATATTTTTTTGTTTGTAAAGGTATTTATTTCTTCTATCTAATAATTTTTGCAAATTTAATTATTAGTTTTTGATAACTCAAACACTTCTTTCTTTCTTTATTTGTTTTTTTGTTTCTTTGTTTGTTTTGCTTGTTATTTCTTTATTAATTTACTAAATAATTAATTATACATTCATAAATACATGTAAACAAATTCTATGTGCCCTTCTTTTCTATCTAAAAAGTATTTATTTATTAAATGTTAAAAGATCTTTAGATATTTATTATTTTTCCTTGATTCTATCATTCATTTGATTGATTATATGATTAATTAAATATTCATACAAATATATATGCAAAATTACAAGTATACATACATTCATACATTCATTTATGCATATTTACTAACTTAGATAAATGCGATTATTTTTTTATTCATTCAGCTCATTCATAGATTTCTCCTTCTATGAATTTATAATAAAGCTTAATATTTGTATTCTTTTTAGCTCCTTCACTGGCATTCAATAATTTATTAAATTGTAATATCTATTTAATTTTTGACTTTGCCTCTTCTATTTAAGATTTCAATTTATTAATTTTATAGTTTTTCTTCCTTTTAATCTTAGTGAGGTCTCTCTCGCTGACCAAAATCTTAAGATTACGCTTCTTGTTTATTTGTTAATTAATTAATTAATAATTTATTAGCCTTTCTTTGTAAATTTTCAAGGTAAAAATTAAAGACTCCCTAAGTATATCTTTTTTTATATTAATTAATTAAGTATTTAAGCTGGTTTTTTCTTTTGACTGACCTTTTTTTTCTTCTCTCTTATTTCTTTTATTCAGCACTGACTTTTTATTTGTCCTTCATATCATTTATTTCAAATATATCCTTCATAAAATAAAAAGAGCAAGACATTTATGCAAGTCAGCTGTATTTTTAATATCTAACTTTTTCAATTCATTTATTTATTTTACACTAAATTGCTAAATAAAAAGCAATTCCTTTTTTTTCTTTCCTCATTTATTTAATTATTAACACACTTATTTACTAAAGCAAAATAATTGCTAGCTATGCTAAAAGCGCCTTCACATTTCATTAAAATTCAAAAAGCACCTCTGTCATTAATATTTCTTCCATTTAAAAAGACATATTTTTTTTTTTCTGTGAAAATTCACATCTATTTTTTAAAATTTATGTTTAATAACTTAGATGATAGCCAGGGAGGGAAGAAGGGAGGCACAGAAAGACTGAAATAAATTAACAAACAAAAAGCAAGCACATAATTAATTAAATAAATAAATTAAATTAATTAATTGCTAAGACAAATTTTAATTTGTATGGTGTCTCCTTAATGTGATTTATTATTTTTCATTCTTGTAGATTTAAAACTCATGTAGTGAATAAAATTAAATTTTCATTTGTCACAATCAATCAATTCAAATACAAATATGCTTTTTTCATACATATTTATTTTTCTCACAAACAAAAATTTTGTTTTCAACCCTTTCAAATCCATTTTTTGAGAATTTACTAATTAAAGCAAGTAAAAAGATTTTAATTTGATCAGAAATTAAATATTTCTAAATGTTTTTTTTTCCCTTTCTGTTTACTTACACTAAAGTTTAAATTTAGTTCGATTTCTATTGATCCCATGTCATCCATATTTTTTTGGAGATTTTAAATAGAATTTTGCTTCTCTATTTACTGACAACAAATTTTTAAAAAAGTTAGAAATTTACACAATTTAGTAAACCAACTAAAAACTGTATTCCATTTAAAATTTTAGTTAGCAAACAAAAGCAATATTTTGTGGGTAATATTCTAGTACATGTTGGTAATTTGTAATACTCATTTAAAAAAACAAAAATAATTTAATTATTTTTTAATATTTGGGTCTATCTATTTGACAGAATATTCATTTCACATCTTTTAAAAATCAATATAAAATTTAAGATTAGAAAGCTTTTCTTCCTTTCTTTGATCTAGTTTTCTTCTCAATTTATCATAATAAAGATACATACAGATGAATTCTCTTTAAAATAAATTACTTTTAAACAAATAAAAAAAACCACAAATATTTAATTCCCTTTCTCAAAATTATACAAAAACGTAATCTTTGAATTACTCAAATAAAATATAATCAAAAATGTATTGAGTGAAATGAAATGCATTTGGGTTATTGATTTTATGAAAACATAGAACGACTTTAAGATATTTATCTATCAGTCTATCTTTAATAAGAGGAAAAGCAAAAAATCAGCTGGAATATATTTATTTATTTATTGAATGAATAAACAATGTTTTGATTAGAGGATTTAGTTAATAAAAGTGATATTTGATAAATTTAATTAAATAGGATAGATTCAGCTGATTTTTAAAGAAAAAATTAATGAATTCGCGCATTTATTACTGAATATTTACAAAATTTATAATCAAAGAATGCAAGAAAAAAGTTGCATGCTCCTAATGTGCTTAGGACAAAAAAATGTATAAATATCGGCAAATTTTCACAGCAGAGAAAATTCTGATTATTTAAAGTACATCTTTCTGATGGAAATTACTAAATGTTAATTATATTTTCTCGGTAATATAGTATTTTCTTTTCAAACTAAAGTGGTCAGTAACATTTTTTCACTCTAGAAATGGAAAGAGCAATCAATAATATCAAAATTAAAATTAAATTCAATAACTTTAAAAATATAAAGAAAGTTGAGATTAGAACTAAACGAGTTTCTTTCTAATCAATTTTTTATTCAAAAAAAATATATATCTAAAGACATCATTTTTTAGCTTTTTTAACATTTGTAAAATAATTTTTGTAAAACAAACCTTTTAAATATCAATTTTTCATAATCATCTGCTTTCATCTAAAACTATTTCAGATAAAATCCTTAACAAAAAAAAACCAAGTTGTTTGTAAATTAAAAACGTTTAATTTTAACATGAAATCCAACATTTAAATAAATCACTATAATTTCCTTATTTTTTCAAGGGCTTTCAAAGCTTAGTAGTTAGTTATGATTTATTCAAAAAACATCCAAATGTAACTTTTTTAAATTAATAAACTGATGCAAATGTTAATGGGTTGAAAGTTTTGTTTTTGTTCTTGTTTGTTAAAACAAAAATTGATTAAAAAGAGGAAGAAAATCTATCTTATAGGAGTGACTTATTTATTTAAATCATCTTGTAATTACTAAATAAATCCCATTAAAAATCAAAATAATGTCAAATTATTTAAATATCATCAGTCTATAACAAAGCCAACATTTAAACGCCAATTTATTTAAAAATATACTTCAATCAATTTAATTAAACATTATTCATTCATTTTTAAATAACTTAACATATTTCCTTCTTTTTTACTTTTTTTCACTGGTTTATTTGATTGAATTCCTTTATTTCTATCTGCTTGATATAAAAAACAAAGTAAGTAAAATAAACTAATAAATAATTTTAAGCAATACTTCATTGCTTCTTTTCATTAAAGTCAGCCAAAATAAATTGAAATATTTTTCATGAGCTATGACATCACATCGTGTCTTTGCTAAACAAATTTATAAATATTTATAAAATATTGTTCATTTGAATTTAATTTATTTCAACTATTGAAATTCTTCTTTATTAAAATTTTTGAAAATCAAACAAAAAAATTGATAAGTTAAATTAATCAATACCCTTGATTTCAATGAATTGCTGTAAAATTATTTTAATTTAAAATAAAATGATTCATAATAAATTAATTTTAGGTTTTAGTTTAATTGTTTTAGCACTAATTAAATTTGATAAAAATCAAAGTAATAAATTCGAATATTCATGAATTTTATTTAATTGAAATTTACAATTCGAAAATTATTTTTTTGTTAAAAAAATATGTTTTTCTAAAAACTTTAAAATTACATGTAGAGTAAATTGATTAAAATATTATTTCAATTTAGTAAAATAATATATATGATGGAGCTAGTAAAAATAAATAAATAAACAAGCAAACAATACAAAAGTTAAATGTATTGATTTTGATGCGAGTAGAAAGTTCTATTGGTGAAAATAACAACCAAAAGTTAATTTAGAATTTAAAGATAGCTCCTTTGGTTTTTTTTTTTTTGCTTTTTTGCGCTGAGTGATAAAAAAAACAATCAAAAAATATTTTGGATATCTTTCTAAATTAAGATACAAATAAACACTTACTAACTAACTAATTAGTTAATTAATTTTTTATATACTTGCATATCATAGCACTTAAAAGGAATTATTATATAAATGGGAAAGGATTTCAACCAAATTTTAGATAGTGGCAACGATTAAGAATTTGTTCCTATTGGAAAGCCAGCAGATCCAAATTTAGTTACCACTCCTGCTATTTAGGAAAGAATTAGTAAAAATAGTTTTAGTCTGTTAATATTAATTTTAATTTGGCTCAATTCGATTCCCTTCTTGATCCAAATAAGCTTTCCATAAATGGATGTTTTTTCAAGTTTTATTTTTTTAAAATGCTTAAAATATTTTAAATGTTAATAAAGGTGAGCGTCATGTTAAGTTTTAAGCAGCTTAGTTTTACGCATAGTCTTTCCTTAGGTATTTATTCTTTTTTTTGCATTATAAATTCATTCTCTTAAATTGGAATCAGAAACAATTTTCCAAAACACATACCTTATTTTATCTGAAAATTTCATATTTTATAAAATATATCAGTTTTTTGACTGCTCCTTTGATCACCACTCACGTTTCTTTATAACTTTCTGTTATCCCTCATAAAAATCTTTATGGTGATACTGTTGAATAAGACTTGAAAGCACTTGCTAAAGTCAGCAAAGAAATTACTGTTTAAGATAGACGTAAATTTGAGCTTCTCATCAAGTCTGGTGCCACAGGTAAATAATATTCACTTTGACTATCTAAAAGATGCTAAGAAAAACAATAACTTTTACTTTTATTAGCAGCAATTAGAATATAAAAATAAATAAAATTATATTATTAATTAAATTTCTTTAGGAACAAACAAGCCTTTCAGAGCACCTGTTTATGGTACTTACATGGAAGTTTTCAGAGGATTATCAAATCAAGGTCTCCTTGGTTTTTACAAGGGCAATTTTGTAGGTTTAATGTACACATTTTGTAACTCTACTCTTCGTTTCAACTCAATTGATATGCTTGACTACTCTTAATATTCTTTCTATCATCAAGGCAACTCAATATTGAGAGGTTTTTCAAGTAAGTTTTGTTCTACTTTATTCTAAATTAAAAAAAATAAATTTTCAAGAAAGATTTTTTATTCATTCATTCATTCGTTCATAATATAAATTTTATAAAATGTTTTTATTAAATAAAAAGTGTTTTTAATTTGTTCTGCTATTGATATTATGTGCTAGCCTTTGCAAACCATCTAGTCCAGATTTATTTTGTAAAACAGATTGCCCAATTTTGCATTATATAAAAGCTTTTTAGATGTATTCAAGCGTCATAAAAGACAACCCTTTGAACTTTATAAAGGTATTTTGAACTAATTAAAGTAAATGAAATTTAAATTTAACAAATGTGATTTATATATTTATTTAGGTGCATTTGGACACTCTATAAAGAATGCAGTTTTAGCATTTACATGGTCTTTATATGACAAGGATAATGCTAAATAAAGCTTTTTAGTTTCTACATTAGCCAGTCACTTCTTGACCTATCCAGTTTTAACTGCTATTAGAAGAGTTTAATGTTAGGTAAATACTTGTTATGCTTCTAAAATAAAATTCATTCAATTTTTTGTATAAATAAAAGAGCAATCTTCCAGGTATGATTCCAAAGAGATACGGAGGTACTTTCCATGCTCTTAGATTAATAGCATAAGAAGAAGGAGTCAAGGGATTGTACAGAGGTTTTTTCGCCTATGCCTTAGCTGTAATTAATTATTCAAAGATTAAATGTTAACAAAATCAATATATTTACCCTTTTTCTAAATAAAACAGCAAACTTTCTTAAACGGCTTCGTATTTTTGTCTAACTCTTTCATTAACAGTGCCATTCAAGAATGAGGTGCTGATTGATAAATAGATAAATTTTTTTTAAGATTTGAAAAAAAATATCTAAAGAAAAACTTAAATTTAATATAAAAATAAATAATTTATCAAATATATAAATTAAAATCAACCAACCAACCACTCTATATCTAAATAAGCATGTAATTAATTATGTCTCTTATTTTATTGTTTGTTTTTATTTTTTATGCTCTCTGCTCTATTTGTAAGAGCTAGCTATCAAGCTTGTACTTATCTATGTATTTATATTTCTTGTTTACTTATAGCATATTATCTCGTTAGTTATCTAATTAAGGCATTCAAAAATTATTTTTTTCACGTCAAAATTATTTATTCTTTTTATCTTTAATAATAAATTATTCTAAAGAGCTATTTATTAATAAATTATTGTTGAGCTAAATTAAATATCTTAATACATTTTTTGCAGTCGAAGAGCAGAGGGAGTGGTTGATTTTTATTGAGCATAACAAATTAAAATATAGAGTTGATTTTTTATATTTAGAAAGACAAATAATTTTTAATATTTTTTTGACAGAAAATAAAAATGTTTAAAAGATTCTTAAAAATTATTTTGGTTAAATTTTTGAAGTCTAATTTTATCATTTAAGTAAGTATAAATAAATACTTAAAATTAATTTTACCAAAAACAATAAACATTAAATAATTTTGAAACCTGTTAAAAATTACTTAGTTTAATCTCAATTAAAAAAAAATGATCTTAAATATAAATTATTTATTTTTGGATTTTAAAATATATATTAAAAAGAATAAGAAGAAGACATTAGTTATTTATGAAACAATTAATTTATAAAAATTTTTAGAAAATATTGATAATAATTTTTATTATATTTTAGGGATTTAAATCAGATTCTTCTTGATAAGAAATCCATCCATTCTGAATTAGCAACTTTGAGGTGTTTAATTTCTTCAAAGAAGTAATCCAATTGCTATTTTGTAGGGTAATAACCTTTGCTATTTAGAATGTATTAAGAGGCTTACTGATAAAATGTTTACTTTTCTTCTAAATCTTACTCTTGGGTTGGCAAATGATGCACCTTTAGTTTAAGAATTTTTTATTGAGTGAGAAACTCTAAATTTTCATAAAATGTTTCCATCAGCTACTGCTCTGATGTGTAAAGCTGCTGCTTAGCTTAATATCTTGCTCTATTTGTTGACTTAAGAATTTAGTTGAGTATTGGTGTAGATTATTCTCTGAGAACACGGTCAGTTAAATCGATAGCAATAGATAATTATTACTTCATTTAGAATGTAAAATTAAATTAGATGTTTTAGTTGTTAATGTTATTTATCATGTCCTGTCTTAAATTAACCAAAGAAGACTCTATGTCATTCATATTCTATAAATTTTGAGGCTATTTGTAATTGTTCATACTAATTTACTAATTTGATTTATTTTCTTTGGTTTCTGCAAATGAAAACAATTTTTCAAAAAATCCTTTCTTAGGCTCTTCTTTCATCTATGAGGCGTTTTCATAGTTATAGTTAAGAATCTTAAACTAATTTGGTTACTGATCTTAGACAATTTGCTAACTCATAATTATATTCTTCTTTGCAGGTGAGCTTTAGAAAATTTGGTTTCTTTACTGACCTGCTTCTTGTCCGTTAATAGGCTGCATTTTTCTAAATATTTAAGGCACTTCATCATCTTTTATATCTTTTTCTATTTTAACAGTTCCTGTGTAATGAACATTGTTGGAATTATTTTTATATCTGCTTAACAATTGCAAATCAGCTCTAGGATCAGGATCTTAGTTAAATTTGCTTTCAATATCTTTTAAATAATTTTTGGTGTTCTTGAGAGGGCGTACTGTTCCTGTAGACGAAGAAATAGTGGACAATCCTAAATCAGAAGTGTAATAAGAACTATTTGTATAATTGTATGACCTTTGGTTGTAAATATCAGAATTAACTCCAGAAACTGACATCGCTACTCTTTCTCTAGAATAACTCATTCCTTTCCTATTAAATTGTCTTCAATCTGTAAACTGATTATTTGCTTTTGCGAGTTGAATCTCTGGTAATTTTAAGTGTTTTTGCTACTTTAATAAACTAATTTACAATTATATTATAAATTCATTTGTCTGTCAATAATTAATTTATGATTTTTTTAAAAATAAATTTTTGATTATAATTTTTATTGACCTTAATCATCGCACAATAAAATGATGAATAAATTTCAAATTTTGATAATTATTTTTTCTCAATAAACATTTTTGATTGATTAAATAATTGAGTTTGTTATTTAATTAATTCAAAAAAAAAACAGTTAACTTTATGAAATAGAATTATTTTATTAAATATAATTTTTTTTAATAAACTAATTTATAAAATGTTAAACATGAATCAATATTAAAGTAGAAGATTTACTATTTTATGAGAATTAAGAGGGATGTATTAAGAGAGTATCTATATTATTAGTTAGAAAGTTAAAATAAATAAATAAATAAAAAATGAATGCAAATTAGAATGATTGGATTAAATAGAGATTGATAATGTTATAAAAGTAAATGCTACTTATGTATATTGAATGATATTCCTTGCTTTGTTTATTGCATTATGTTAACTTTATAAATAAATTTGATTAGATAAAATTAACAACAAAAAATATCCTTAATTAAATTATTAAAAAATTTACAATAATTTGACAAAAAGCAAGATCGATCATTAGATAGAGTTTTTCAAAAATTAATTCACTTAGAGCATAAAAATAACTCCAAAATAATTTTATTGAAAAAACAAAGCATTTCATTTCATAAATAGTTAATTAGCTGCTGATTTGATAAAATGGAAATTGAAGATTCTAAATAAGTTTCAAATGAACTTTTGACCAAGACCAAGGCAATTTAAAAAGAAAGCAAAGCTTCCAATTCTGCAAATAATGCTATTGAAAGCTAATCTAAAAATGGCAAGAGCAACAAAAAAAGTGCCAAATAAGAAATTCCAAAGGAAGATTATAAGACTAAACTTAAAGTCTGCAAGTTTATCAAATTGTTCCCTTAATCTATTGAATGCATGGCTTACAGTGGCAAAGAACTTAATTATGTTGCAGTTTCTAGAGCTGATTCCAGTATTGAAATATGGAGAAGCACTAATTGGTCTCAAATCATAAAGTTTTAAAACAGTGAAGCTGAAAAGGCAGTTCATTTAGTTTTTTATTATTTGGAAGACAGTAAATAAACAGTTCTTCTAGCATTTTGTGCTAATGGTTTGATTAAGCTTTACGATTTCAATTCTCTTAAACCCAAACACGAGTACACAAATCCTGGTGGCTACATTTGGGGTGTAAGCAAGAACCCTCATACTCAAGAAATATTAACTGCTTGTGAAGACGGGTTTTTAAGAATATTCAATGTTGACGATGAATTAGGATTAAAGATAAGATTTGTTTCAACCATCAGAAACTTTGAAGAAAGGTAAAAAATTCAATAAATTTATTTTACTTTATCTGCTAAAAGATAAAACTTTTAGAATATTTTGAAAAAAATAATAACAAATAAACAAGTAGAATTATAAATCTTTAAAAGCTATTCACTTCTTCTGAAATTCAATATAAAACTGCAATTCATTAATCAAATATTAAAAGACACTGTATGATGCATTTAGCTCTTTCCTGCTTCTCCAAAGAGCAGCAGTGTTAATTATGGTTTTTAAGTAGAAAAAACTAAAATTAATGGTTTTTTGAATTATAAAAATGAATAAATTTAAAGTATTCAGAAAGACTAAAATTTATAATCGAAATTAATTATTTGTTTTTAAAAATAACTATTCAGTAAATAATTTTTTAATTGTTATTAATTAGAGCAATTGATGTTTGCTGGGACTGTGAAAATCCTGAAGAATTTTATGGCAGTTATGACAGTGGATTGATTCGTAAATTTAACAAGGCAAAATAAGTTGTTGCCACTATGAATGTTAAGGAGAACTACGAAAAAACTGTTGGATGGCGTATACAAAGTATGAAAGATAATTAGTTAGTTGTTGGATGCAGTGATGGTCAAATTAGAATCTTTGAGACACGTTTTGGAACAGTTTTGAGATCTTTTAGAAAGCACGAAGCTGATGTGATGACCTTGGCATACAATTAATCTAAAGAATGCTTTTATGCCTCAGGAGCTGACTCTAAGATAGTAGTTTTCAAGCTTATTAGAGGAGAGTGGATTATGATATCTGAAGATAGAGGACAATCTCACGATATTAAGAGTTTAATCTTAATTGACGATGGTAATGCTCTCATTTCTGGTGGTTTGACTACTGATATTTGCTATTATGTTATTGAATAAGACGGTAAATTCTAAGAAAGAGCTGGATACAAAAAAGGAGAAAAAAAGAAATTGCGTCACATTATAGGTCTTGACTAAAATTTAGAAAACTCTTTGGAAATTACTCAAGACAACTTTTTGCTCTTGAAAAAGGCTTTTTCAGTTGAGCTATGGGAGTTTGATACTGACAACTTAAACTACTAATTATTGTTAGAAGTTAAGACTAAGAGCTACATTTAGAGTGCATCTCTTAGTGCTCTTGGAGAGTATCTTGCTTACTCAACTGAAAATGAAACTTATGTTTTCGGTTTAATGAGTTAGATTTCAGGAACAGGCTAAAAAAGTGTTAAATTACAAAAGTTATGTACTCTTCCTCCATAAATCTTTGTGAAATTCTCAGAAGGACAAGCTGTTTCTCAAACATCAAGCAAAAACAGCGGTTTCTTGCTTTTGCTTGACTTTTAGAGAAGTCTCTAAATTATTAAATTGACTGATTAATTTGATTTAACCATGGAACAAATAGCTACTTTAGATGTAGAACTCTCCACAGCTCAGCATATTGTATTAGGACCTAAGAACAAAAGTGTATTTATAGGATCAAAAATAAACAACACAATTGTAGAAATTGGTCTATCAAACAAGAATTTGGGTAATGTCTTATTCGAAGTTCCATAACTTTGCGAAGGCTTCCACTTTAATCATATCAAAGTGCTTACATCAACCAAATAGCTTGTGATATCATACGAAAACAGAAAATTTGCCTTATTTGATTTGATTACTAAATAGCCTAGCAAATGGACAAAAGATAATTTCGATAAATTACCTCAGTCTTATCTCAATCGTAACAACCACATAATGGGTATTCTAAAGCATCCTAAAGTACCTCGTAGAATTATCCTCTACACATCTGACTCATTCATAATTGTTGATTTGAACTCTAAGGCCCCCAAATATTCTATCTTCTAGCGTCCAGAGTAACCCGATAAAGAAGAAATAAGTACTTCATTTACAATTAAAGAATTCTCTAAGCCTGTAATTTTTGCAAGAGAAGGAGTTTCCAACTCAGATAAGATAATAAGCGAAGATTCAAACAATATAACCCTATTCTAAATTGATTTTGCAGAGATGCTGGCTAATCTTCCTGGGGCAGTCATGTCAAAGAAGTTTGGAAACTGAGTTATATTTATAAAAAAGCAATTAATAAAGTAAAATAAAAATAATTATTAATAGAAAATTAATTTAACCACTACTTAAATAAATAAACAACCAAATCAATCAATAAAATTATATAAATTCATTCATTCTTTTATTAAATATATCAACAAAAAATCTATTTCATATTGTATGTTTAATCTCCAAATTGCTTACTTGCTTAATAAGAAATCGAATCATTTTTTGGCAACCAACACCATTATTAAATAAATAAACTCAATTACAGTTTTTATTCAAAGTTAAAACAAAAAAAAAATTAATTAAATTAGTTTTTTATTTTTATATGGAATTAAATATTTTTGTAAGATGAAAGAAAGATTAAATCAATTTTGTAAATCTTATTTTTAAAATTAAATCTGAAAATGGATAATCAAAAAAAGTATGGTGGATTTCATTTTTATACTCAATACACTCTATTAACTAAATATAAATTATCTGTTTCTAAAAGTGATAAATTAGCTTAGAATTTTTTAATTTTTAAAAAGAATTTCAAAGGAAATTAAGAGTGAAATATAATAAAAAGTAATTTATGATTAATTGTAGGTATTTATAATTTATGATTACAAATCTTTTTATATTATGATTGCTATTATTTATATCTTATGATTACATATATTTATATATAGACTAGGATTGTAAATATTTATATGCATTTGATTAGATCTATTAAATGTAATTTTACAGTAAATAGATCCTTTGCAAAAAGGGATGAAAAATTAATTAAAATAATTTTCTATAAATTAACTACATAAATAATAAAGGAGGCTATTTAATTACAATCGATTGATTATTAAATGAAGTGATAGAAATATTAGCAAGGTAAATAAAATATTTGAATGCTTATTATATATATTTTGGTCTCTTTGTTTGTCTTTGTGATTAATTTTTGAGCTTTTTTATGATAGCATCATTAATCTTATGATACTAGCTGAAATAAATTACTAATTAAATTTGCGAATAAAGTTTATATTTAATATAGTAGTAGAAAAGCAAAGCAGGTTAGATTTAAAGCCATTAATTTAGTTAAAAAGTGATTATGTATGTTATTTATTATTTTATTTATTTTTAATTTAAATTAAACTTTAAAGATTGATGATAATTTTAAGTTTAAGGAGCATGAGAAATCATCTTTATTTAATTAGTTATTTTAAGTTTATCAATTTTTTAGAAGAGTGTTTGTTTGTTTGTTTGTATATAAGAAAGTGAGAAAGATAATTAATTTGTTTGAAAGAGTGAAAGAAAGATGAGATTATTTTCAGAAAGAGTAAATTATCTATTGAGACATCAGCCTTTTCATTTTCAATAATCTGAGTTTCAAAGATTTTTCCTTATCTTTTTGATGTGTTTTATTATTCCTGATTATTTAGTTATAAAAATTAGTTAGATGTATTAATAATGTTTATTTCATTACGAGAAATCTATAAGGAGAACTTTGATCGTGCTCTATTTACTCATTTACTTAACCATTTCTTCAGCTCCTTCATCATCGATGTAGTTGTATCTAATAAATATAATAGATAATTTTTAGTATGCAAATTATTTATATAATAACTTACTGTAATCTCAGACTGAGATTAGATAACTTGGGATACAATTTAAAATTTTGAGCGAACTACCTGCAAATTGAGCTTTTTAAACCAACTTGACTATTTGATTGAATAAAATAAACAAAATAAATATCATGAAAAATAAAATCTTCAATTTTTTACTGTAATCTTAGGTTAAGTGTGTCTAATTATTCAAGTTTGGATAGGTTTTGAGTCAAGTAAAGTAGCCCATCTGAGAAAAAGCTATTATTTCTAAAATTAAAAAAAATCTTTAAACAAAAATTAGAAGAAATAAAACCAATCAATCTTACGATATATTCAGACTAAGTTTCTTAAGAGATTTTATTTCAGCCAATCCATTTACAATGCACTTAAGAGATTCGCTGTCTAGATGGTTTTATCTATTTTATAATAAAAATATTTTTATCGTGAAATACAAATAAAAATCAATATTACTATAAGTCCAAATCAAATATGTTAATTTTTGTGGCAGTCTATAAGCTTTTTGCAAAATCTCTGAAAATTTCAGAATCTGTTGTGTGTATTTAGCTTTTCATATAATATAAAAACCAGTTATTAGATATTGAAAAATACAAACTTAATCTTACTTCAAATTGAGTTTAAAACTTTATATGCCATGATTTTGCAAAACACCCTCTGTAATTACCTTCAAAGATTTTTCTTTTAAACTACAATTACTTAAAGAAAATAAAAATAATTAATATAATTCTTTTATTTATTTATTTATTTATTCATTTATTTATTTATTTATTTATTGCTTATGTCAAATTTCCTAGTGAAAAATATGTTTTTTACCTGAAATCTAACTCTAAGTGAATTAATTAGTTGTAACTTTGCAATTGCTACTAAATATTTTAAGCTTATTTTTCTGTAATCAAACTTTCCCTATAAATAAAATTAATAAAATATTTGCATGATATTAAAAGTATTCTACTTGAATTTTAAGCTCAAATTTTTAATAGTTTTGATTTTATGTAGCTGTTCAAAAAGACTTTCTATTCCTGCTGAGCTGATTTAGCTACTCCTAAAAATCAATTAAAATAAAAATTAAATACTAGATATAAGAAAATAAATCATTTACAAAAATTCAATTTCTAAAGATTAAAGATTTGATGCTTCTTTCAAAGAGGAAGTCAACTTAGCAATTTATTCAGTATTAAACCTATTTGACCTTAATTAAACATTTTTATTTTATTTTTTAATCTCTTTCACTAATATTTATTTACTTTCTAAAGAATAATTTCAAAAAGTTAAGATTTTCACATGACCGCAACTCCTAAACTAATTATCCAAAGTCTGACTCAATCATTTGCTGATCACTTTACAAATCAAAATAAAATATGTTAACAAGTATATCAAAACTTCATTAAAAAATATTCAAAGAAAACTAAATTTTTTTCATTTATCAATATTTAATCTATTTAATAGAGTTATTCAAACATTATCCAAAAAAAATAATTTTTTTGCTGTAAAAGATCTATCTATAAATATATTTTTAGGTTGATTTTTATTCCAGCAAAAATTGGATTTCTCAAAAAATAGAATAAAAATTACATTTAAAATAGCTGCAAAAGATATCCATTAATTTTAATTTTGGCAAAAAAAGTAATTAAAAAAAATCTTTGAATTTTGGTTGATTCAAAATTCTTAGATATTCAAAATGTAAAATGAATAATTCATTTTGATATGCTTGTAAAAAACAAACTATAAAATGAATGTTGAATAACTTGCAGATTAAATTGAAAATAAAATAATTTTCTTTTGTTTACAATCTGATTTCGATCGAAGGAAGATAATCCTTATCGTGGAAATTCATGAATTCGTTTATGTTAACGAAAATTTTTCTGTCTTTTTCATTTTTTTCTTTTAACACCATGTAGGGCTGGTTAATTTTTAACATATTAAAGAAGTTTTCTTTGCCAGTTTTAAGTTTCTCATCTTAGAAGAGATCATTTAAAATATTTTTTATTTCCATAAGAAACTCTATCTATGCGTTACTATCACAGTTAATCAAGCGATGAATGACTTTTTAGTTTAATTCATTAAAATTATGAGATTGTATATTTTCAATCTGTTGTTTGGATATTAGTTTAAGATCATTGAAATATTCTTTCACATTGGTGAGATTCAAAAGGACTAATCCAAGATTTAGAGCTTATTGGCTAAGATTCTATTATTATTAACAAGCATTTTCAATTGAATAAAGAAAAAAAGTAAGAATTATAAAGAGAAGTAAAATTTTAAATCAAATGTAAGTATCTTATAGAACTCTTGTGTAAATTATAAATTGATCAATTAAAAAAAGGAAAAAAATCAATTACTTTAACAAAAACCTTATGATTTGTTTGGCTTGGAATATAAAGAGTCTTTTAAATTATTTTAAAAAGAGATTAAGAGATAAAAACAATATTATTGATTTAATTATAATGAAAATATCTAATAATTATTTATTTTAATAGTAAATATTTGATTGGTAAATTAAATAAATACGTTTTTGCTACTTAAGGCAAAGGGAGAACCAAAAATCTAACTGTGAATGTGTGCTTAAACTATTTTAATATGAATAGAATATTTAGAACAATTATTAAGATTGAAAAATTTTGAATGATAATTATTTATTTTATATATATTGTATGCATATTGAAGAGTAAGTATGCATTTGTTAATTATATTCTTATTAAGAAAATAATTTAGAATAGCTAGTAAATAAATATAGAGTAGTAAAAAATATAATTAATGCCTTAAATCATTGATTGATTGATTGATCGAAATAAATTAAGAAATTAATATTTTACCCAGCTTTAAACTGTACCCTTATTTATCTATTAGTATATTTGAAGTGGAAATCTCTGGATAATCAAACAATTTATCAGCAGAATTTATTAAACCATTAGTTAATTGCAGAGCCATGTAATAAACCTCAATCTTGCTGAATGGATCTTAGTCTTTTCTTCTTTCAGATATTAAAGTTTCCAAATTACCTATTAAATTTAAAAAATAAGATTAAGCTTCATGGAAATTAAAAACAATGATCATCATAGATAGTAAAATAGTTAGATATTTAGATATATTGGATGGATAACTAAATAATCTATCTTATTGGAAAGTAAATATTTTGTTAATTCAAATTATTAGTTTTTCTGATAAATAACTTAATTCTCTCCGTTCAATCAATAAACACCTCTTTAAAAAATCCTTTAAATATTTTATATATTAATTAATTTAAACAAAATATGTCAAACGCGCCTAAAAAAATGCATCAAAACTGATTCAAGCAATCTGATTTAGACTAGTGAATTTACTTAACTTCACTATTGAATTTTCTTTTGGTGGGTTGTGTATGGAAATTTATGAAATCTTTTTGTTTTTTATCAAAATTGCAAACAGGAAGATGAGTAGATTTACAAAACCCAAGTAAATCTTTTTCTCTTCCGTTTACTTAATTGATAGCTTGGCTCAAATTTCATGATAAAGAAATTTACAGCAATTAATTGTAGAATGTTAATTTATTCATATCTTTATAAAAGTCATTTATTCTATGCTAGATTTTTACAGAGGAGAGAGAGGTTTTAAAACATATTAGGAAATCAATTATATTATATTGATTATAAATAAATACCTGAACATAATTCAACTACAAGGAAAGTTGCTTTGAGCTTTTAGCTTTACAAAAAGTTGTAGATTTTGAGAACATTTCTTTGTTAGACATATTAATATGAATCCTTATAAACAGAAGAGAGAGTACTATCTTCGTAAATCTTCAATATTGCCAATTACTAAATGGTTTCGTCATAAATAGTGAATACAGAGCCATATGTTGAGTATTAACAGATACAGCCTATTAAATGAATTCTATTTTTATAAAGAAAGTCAGCATACAATTTAAGCATCTTAACATTAACACCAGAGTCTCTGCTTAAGCTTTCAAGCTCTTCCTTGCTGAGCTCTTCAACTTTAATTTATTCTACCTTTTAAACATCTTTGGTACTAACGCAACCCATTTATTTATTAATTCACTTACTTGATGATTTACTTACTTTTACTTAATTATTTGCTTGTAGTTTAATTTATCTTAAAATTTTGATAAATCTTTCTTTTTGATAATTAATTAATTATTCTACCTTTTTAGATCAATATTGATTTTTTAACTTTCTTCTTAATAATTTAAAATACAAAAATTGACTAAAATATATATAATAAACAACACAAATAAAGTCTATTTCGATAAAAAATAAGGGCATCCATTGATCCATTCATTTATTCATAGATACATTCATTTGCTCATTCATCTAAATAGCAAATAGAAATAAATATATATAAAAGGATAGAAGCTAGCAAAATATGATGGAAGCAAATTCTTGTGATTATGTCCTCTAATTAAGTAATAGCTATAACCTATTTAATATTTTTTGCATTTTTTATCTAAACTATTTTTTTTTATTTACTCAATTATCTCTACACTTCAATTGATAATAATATACTAACTTAATAAACAAATTTTTATTACCTATTTTCACCTTATTTCGAAATCTAAATTAGAATTTCGTCTTAATTAAATTTCTTACTAGCACTACTTGTATCTATTTGATCTTTCGATTTCTCAGCCAGCTTTTTTTATACATTTATTTATCTATCTATATAGAATTAAAAAAACATCTATCTAAAACTCCATGCATTTTTTTAATACTTACTAAATTACATGGCTGAAGGAGAAAAGCGGTGAAATTATAATATAATACAGGCAAAAAATTAAAAGATTAACAAAAAAAAATAAGAATTTTTTTTGTAAAATAAATCTGAATAATAAATATTTTTAAAATTTCAAAAATTAGATTTATTTAAATCAATAAATACTTAGTCTACAAAAGTCATTTAAATCAAACCCTCAAACTAAAAGCAACTAAATATCAATAAATAAATGGAAAATGTCAATTTCCTTCCAAAATTTATATTTAAAACTTAATTTATATATATTTTTCCCTATATATACTTAAAGTAAAAGAAAATAAAATGTATAGTAAATATTTGATTAAAGTTAACTAACTGCAGATTGATTACATACTGAAATTATATATAAATTATTGTCTTGAATGGAGAATAAGGAAATAGTATAAATTAGCAAGGTTGTTATTTATCACAGAAGAGGATTTAATTCAGTCGTGTTACACTTAGCTGATCAATTAAATTACTAATTATTTTTATTAGCAGTCTATTCTAATCTTAGTTTTTTTGAGCTAAATTACTCATTTTAAATTTCCAAATAGAGAAAATTAGTGCAAAATTCCTCTACAATTCAAACAATAATTTTTGAATATATATGTAAGCTCCTTTTGTGGACAAATAAATTGTAAAAATTTGGCTTTAAAGTCTTTTTATTATTTATTTGAATAATAATTAGATTATTTTTATTTTTAAATTCAAGTATTAAACAAATGTGGTGCTATCAGGATTCAAATCTTTTAAAAAATGTAAAATAATTTTGTTTTACAATTTTTAAAATTAAAATTGGGTTTTTTCTATTCGTTTATTTAAATGAACTTTATCAGTAATAAATATTTGTTCTCAAAAACGTACAGAATTTAATAAAATAAATACCTTCATTTATAATTGTAAATGTGATAAATCTTGATTAAAATATAAGTTAAATTGATAAACTAACTAATCATTAAAATTACAATAAATTAGTGATTGTATTAACCATAAATTTTATCACATCATTCCTTAAATAAGTATAAATTATTATTAAATTAAAAAAACTAATATTATTTGATTTCTATTACTAAGTTACACTTAAAGAATAGTTAAGTTTTTAGAAGATATCTCGAAAATCAGTATATATCAGAAATATTAGCAAATAATATTTAAATATTTATTATAATTTCAATAGTCTTTTTAATTTATTTAGTGATTATTCATCATCTTGACTTATTATTTTCCTACAAAAAAGAAAATTTATATATTTTGACTAAATCTTTAACAATAAATTTAAATCTCTGTGTTAAAATAATTCTTTTTTGTATTTATAGTTAGTTAAAATTAACAAGTTTATAATTTTTATCATAGAATATATTCCATATTAACTTGCATTCTATTTAATGTCAATAATATTTTAATCCTCCAGAGAAAGCCAACTATTTAGGCAAAAGTAAATAATAAATTATTGATAATCAATAAATAAAATGCATTAAAAATATTTAATTAAAATTTAAAATATAAATAAAACTCATAATTTAATAAAATAGGATTTAGATGAATTCATAATATCCACATTAAAATTAATTTATTTATCAAGGCACAATCATTTAAAAATTTAAAGACAAACTTTTATTTTGAAAAATTTTAGTAAATAAATTAATTAATTAAAGTTATTAGAAAACTTCTTTTTTGTTATTTCTTTTATTTTTTGATGAAATAGAATTAATCGTTTTCAATTAAGATATAATATTTTTGTTTTGCTTAATTAATTTTTCAGCTACCTTAGTAAATTATCTTTTTATTTATTAGACATTAATGTAAATATTTAAAGCTAAATGTCAATCAAATCAAATTAATGAATAAGCCTAGTTAATATTCAGAATTAAGATAAACCATAAATGCGTACTAAATCTTAAAGCCTTCAATTTAATCAGATTAGTTTCTATAAATAAATGAATTACTCTCATATTATGTATACGTTTCAGCTAGCAGTTAGCAAGTAAATACTATTAAAAAGTTACTTACTATTAATCAAGTTATATAAACTAATTAAAACTATAAAAAAATAAAATTAATTTTAAAATAATCAATAGGTATTAACTATTTAAAATCAAGCATTAAGCATTAAGAAATAATAATTATATCTTGTTTACCTTTTAATAATTACAATTCTAATATTCCCAATCATTGTTTTTTTTCTTTCTTTGTTTGTCTATTAAAAAATTTGTTTTCTCATTAGTTTAATTTTTACTGAATAAAATATAATGAAATTTATTAATTTAACTCTCAAAACTTATTTAAAATCAGGCTAGTCATTTTTTTGAATATCACTTTAATTTATTTACAGCTAGGTTGATTTCAGTTAATTTACTTTTTATTTTAATTCACAAAAAAAGTTTGATAAGATCTCATATATATATTTTTTAAATTAAATGCCATTTTTTATAAAATAAAAGATTTAACTTGCTCTAAATCCCCAATCTGCTTATTTATCATCTTTTCCTTGCATTAAATTAACATTTATTTAGTTATTTATTATTTTTGAATAAATAGTTTCTGATAATTCTGTAAAACATAGATTTTAGCAGACTCTTTCAAATTCAAAAAAAGACTCAGTATTCAATCAATCATACAATAAAAGACTCTAACTCAAATTTTCAAAAAAAAAAAATAGACAGACATAAATAAATAAATAAATATTTGTTTGAGTTATTTTTATTAAAAATTCTATAACTTATTTTAAAGTATATTTATGATAAATTAATGATGTTAATTGAATTTATTGATAAAAGCGCTTTAAGGAAAATAGTACTTGCTTGCTATTCAAAAGTACATAAATGGGAAACGAAAAACTGATTAATGCTTTAAAAAATAAGCAAAGTAAAATTTGTTGTAAACAAGATATCTTTTAATGCTTATTTTTAAGCTAAAGCTTTTTTATTTTGCTAATTTAATTAATTTATTAAAAAATGAATGAAAAATCGCTAATATTCTACATATTTATAATTTACATTGACTGACTTATTGTCTATCTGTCTATCAGACAGACTGAATTAACTAACAAAAATAAAAAAGATAGTTATTTTGTTAGTGAATAAAGAAAAATTAACTAACTCAGTTCATTCAGAACCAAATAATCAATTCAATCAAATTTTTTGGTTTAAATCAGAAATTGTTAATCTCAATTTTTAAATAAGTAAAATTGAGAATTTTAAAGCACAGAGCAAAGTGTATAAGATTGTTTTAAATATGTGTTTTATCTATATCATATAAAATATTGAAAATTAATTAATATTTAGATATTTCTGAATAATAAAAGTGATAGTAAGTAAGGTCGATGGAAAGATTAATAATTTAAACAACTCTCTTTTATTTAAACAAAAGAATATTTATTTACAGAAGAAAAATAATTAAGTTAACTTTAAGCATGCTTTTAAAGCTTTGAAAAGATTAATTTGATTTGATAATCATTAAATTAACTAATTAACTTATTAAAAACTAAAAAAAACACTCAAATAATAAAAACTATAAAAAATTATTGAATGATGCAATTGAGTGGCTCTACTTCTATCTTTTACTCAAATAGCAAGGCTGTTTTTGGAAACACTCATCTCACTCCTGAAAGAAACAGAGAATAAAGAACAGAGTTTGGCAATAACTAAATTTACTCTAACTCAAATATTTTTCTTACTCCCCGCAGCTAATTTTACTAGTATTCTCAATCAGAATAACAATAATTAGGATATCAAAGTATCCAAAGGTCATAATAGCAACAACCAAAATTATCTTAAGATGGATTCCTTGAAAATTAGATTCTCTACAGCGAACCTAGTAATACCCCTGCATATTTCAGAAAATAATAGTAAGCTGATGTGATAGCAGTGCCTTAAAAAAACTAGAATTAATATTAGAAACAAAATAACATTTAAAAAAATGATGACTTATTTATAGATTTAAGCTAGATTCATAATGATAACTCTTCTTAGCCCAGTAACCTTCTACCATTTAATGGTCATAGAAGAAGTTTACCAACTTACAACAGTCCTAAATTCGAATCTTCTTTTTCTCCTTTTAGAAATCAAAATGAGCTTTTGGGTTGTAATAGTATTTAAAGTAATAATAAAAATTCCCTTTTTGTTAGCTAAGGTTTGAGTACAACAAAACAAAAACAATTTGATCTGCTAGAAGAAAACAAAAATTCTCCTTAAAACAGATATTCAAATTCGCCTGCCCATTAAATTTATGATTAATTTAACTAGCACGAAGCAAGGAACTCAAATTAAAATACACCAAGCAGAAGATAAATGAAGTCTCCCTCTAATGAGAATGTTTTATCTATCTATAAAAAAAGTTTAGATAAAGAAAATTAAGTGGGAGATTAATTAATTTAATAAGAGTAGAAAACTAAGCCTTAAAATAACTTAATTTCTTCTTCAAAAACCAGTAGAGCTCGAAATATGAATTTTTCTTCTTTTATAAGCGATATTTAAGATTCGTTTAATTAATCTCAACAAAACCAACTAGAAGAAAAAACAGAATCAAAACATAATTAATTAATCTTGAGCTCTTAAAGCTCAAAGCCTGATAATAATACAACAATAACAACAGCTAGCAATTCTCCATAAGTTAAGAATGGCTCTTAAAGATCTATTTTGAAACCTCCAAAAGAGCGCATTTTAGATTTCTTCAACGAATTAGTCGATGCAACTAAAAGTCCTCAGAACAAAAAAGTTACTTTTGCTCTATGATATACATATGATAGATAGATAGATCAAATTAAAAAACGCAAAAAAACAAAATCTAATAATTAATTTAAAAAAGAAAAAATTCAATCATTAATTCATTTCAATTATGAATGACTTCTTCTATTTCATTTCGAAAAAACCAAAATCATACAAATTTATCAGACCAATTCAATTCAAAATCACTTTTAATATTTTAAAAATGATTTTCATAAATTATAAAAATTTTACTAATTTATTTTCTTTCAATTATATGCTAAATCTACTCTATACTTACAACTATTATTTATATATTTATTTATATGTGTGTTAATTTGTTTATATCTCTTCTCTATAAATTCAATCATTTCCATCAAACACACTAACTAAAAAAATAGAATATTAAATTATAAAATATTTTTATTTATTTATTTATTTATTTGTGGCTTTTAAAAAAATAATTTGAAAAAATTGATTTATTTAAAAATAAAAAAAGAAAATTACTCTCAAAATTTTATTACTATTTTAGATCATTTACTATAAAGTGTGTTTATTTGCTAAATTATTTTTACAATTTTATGTATTTATTTCAGCTCCATAGTTGTTACAGTTAATGTGTGTGAAATCAAGTGATAGGTTGACGTTAGTAGCTTTTATTTCTCTAAAAATTTGTTACATATCGAATAGTTATTTGATTAAGATTTTAGATATGACATAATAAATTGCATTTTCGAATTATTAAAATATAAAGTACATTGACTGATTTATTAAATATTTTCAAATTTAAATTTAGCCTTAAATAATCCATTCTAACTATTGAAATATTTATAAATAATTAATTAAGCTTTTTTGTATTATTTCCAATTAAAAAAAAAAACAAAATGATATAAAATAAAATGAATTTCACTGAGATTGAAAAAGTATTTTTTTTCTCCAAAGATTATGCGAATAATAATTTTTTTATTTTCTCTAAAGTTTCTTAAGTCTTAAGAAACTAGCTATACAGAACTATGTTTAGCTTTTAAGTAAAAAAAAATATTGAGTTGTATTATTTATGTTAAATTTTTTTTCTTCAAAATATTATCAATTAAGCTATACTAAAATCAATGATGAAATGGCTAAAAATGTAGGTACTTAGCTTTCGTGTCATAGTTAGCAGCTCATCAAAATAGATCTTCATTTAAGGTTATTATTAAGCATATTGTCTTTCAAAAATAGATAATTAGTAATTAAATACAAATTAGGACTGCTTATCTTGGTGATAATAATTTACATAGCATTTTAGTTGGTCTATCGAAATGCTCACTAGTTGAAGATTTAAAATTAGAATTAATGTATATTGTAGTTCTATTAACAATCTATTTTAATTTAAATGTTAAGTTATAATAGATTAACGTCTGAAGGTGCTAGGTAAATAGGAAAGGCTTTATCATAACTAAAAAATTTAAAGATCTTGCAAATTGATCTAGAGTAAAAAATTTCTGATTAAATTTATTAACAATCTTTATTTAATTTAAATTTATCTAAAACGGAGGCATTTATTAATTAAATAGCCAAAACGAAATTGATGAGCATGGTATAAGCTAGCTATTGTATGGGATATAAGAATGCCAATAATTAACTGAAGTGAATCTCTAACTAAAGTAAGAATTTTGGACATTATATTGATTGTTTTCCATCAAATTATTTTTAACTAAAAAAAAAAGCGAAAATAAAATAAAATCTTAAGACACATCATTTTTTACAAATCAGCTCTAGAAATTAAGAAATTTAAAAACCTTCAAATTAGGACTAAAGTAAAATTTACTTTTTATTTAATTTGCATACCAATTAAAATGATATGTTTGTGCGTATAAATATTTTTTTTTGTTTTTTTCAACAATTTAGACTTAATCAAATAAGTTCAATAATAAAATTATTTCTTGAAACTCCAAATCAAAATCATAAAAATTAACTCTTGTTAAAGATGTTTAAAGATTAAAAAAATGAAATTAAAAAGTTTTTAAAACCATTTAAATTAAATTTTAATTTTTGTAAAAATATAAGATGCAACTATTCTGCTTTAATAGGTTTATAGGATTTAAGTGGGTTGGGAAAGGCTTTAGCCCAATCAGAAAATGTTTAATTTTTGAAATTAGATTTGAGGTAAAAATTTAATTTAATTTGAATAAATTTTTAAACCTATTTCATTTAATTAAGCGCTAATAAAATAAATAACTAAATCTTGAATTCCCTAAGTTTAGAAATATGCAAGATGGAAAATCTTTAATCCTTGTAAATTGAATTAAAGTAAATACATTTTTATTTTGAGTAAGATTTTTAGAAATTTATATTTTTATTTAATTAGTGAAAATTAGATGACAGAATTGAATTTAGGCTAAGTTTTTGAAAGATGTCAAAACTTGAATTAATTCAAAATCAGGGCTATGTAATTTTTAAAAATTCTTTTAATTTACTTGAAAATGTTAAAATTTCATTACGAAATTTAGCTCAATCAATAATGTTTTTTTTGCTGATAATTTTTATAATTTATAGAGAAAATTAAATAGACAGCACAGGAATTATTTCATTTTGTTAGTCTTTCAAAAAATGTTACTCTCTTTAAATTCTAGATTTCGATTTATCGTAAGTTTTCACCTTTTTAATATAAGAAAAATATCAAATCTTGAAAAATAAAGGTACAATCAAATTAGGAATGAAGGCATTAGTTAATTGGCAGAAACAATATTGGACTTAAAGAATCTCAGAACTTTAAATCTATCTTTAGAGTTAATATTTAATTATTCAAGATATTATTTTGAAATAATTTATTTTTTTTTTGAATTAGATACAATTTTAATGACTAATTTGATGAAATTTACCTCAAAAAACTATTTATCAAAAAGAGCCAATTAGTCAAAATGAGGATAGTTGTTTTTGGTTTAGTTTGAGTTATTAATAACTAATTGAATATTCTTTAAAAATTACAAAAGAATGGTGTGTGTTATTTATTTTTATTTAAATATTAAATGTGTTTTTGTTTAAAAATCTTTTTAAATTTATTTTTTTTGCTTAATTTTTAAAATTACATCTCAAAATTTGAATTTATTCTGTGTAAATATAAACTGCAAAATAGATAAATAGAATCGATGAGCACTGTGCTTTTAATTTAAAAATAGTAAAAATGAATATTTGATTTGTTTGTCTAAATAACCCACCCTAAATCATTAAATTTTTACCAATAACGTGAATGAAATAATTTGATTTTGTTATTTATGTATTTGCCTGTTAATAAACTATTGCAAATCTTATGCAATTTAAATTAAATCTGAAATACTCAGTTATTAGTCATTCAAAAAAAATATTATGAATAATTTCAGATATTGAAAAATCATTGATTAATTTATTTAATTAACATTAACTTTTCGATATATTTAACAAAAAGATTTTTAAGTCAAACAAACTATTGTGCTTCCTTTATAAACAAAATAGCAAACAACTAAATAAGCATAAAAGCAGTATTTAAATATAAACTACTGAAAGTCATAAAAATACACAATAGTTCCTTGCGATTACAAGATAAAAAAGAAAATTATCTATTAGAGATTTTCAACGATTATTGGCATCTGAGTTATTAGTTTAACATCTAAAATTGTGAAGATAAATGCTGAGAAAGCAAATTAACAACATCCTTTAAAATTAAAGTAGGATAATTTATCAATTTAAAAATTACGTTTAAGTTAGAAATGAAGCAAGTTAGCTTAATGTTAATTTATATTTTTAAAAATAGTAGCTAGGACCGAATATGACGATAGTCCTTAGAATGTATAAATTTAATAGTTAGACTCGTTTGATTCGTAGAGTAAATTGTTTCTTAAATTATATTTTGAAAATTAATATGAATTATTTTGAATACAATCCCAAACAAATTGTTATTAAAAAGACAGTGGCCGACTTGAATACGATTCAGAAAGGTATTAGCAGGCTGATAACGTGATAGATTAAGGCAATTCAAATAACAATAAAAAGAAGCAAGCAAAAAAGAGCTCTCTCCTTTAAAACATGGAGAAAATGGAATAAAAAAGACAGGAAAGGAGAGAAAAGATGAACTAAATGAAGTAATAAAAATTGGAAAAGGAATAATTAAACAAAGAGAGCAATAGGAATGTTGATATTGATTTTGAAATGCTCATAGATTAAGAGAGATTAAATTTCAGTTTATAGCATGTTCCTATTTCAAACAATAGACTCAGTGTAATAGTTAGGAAAAGACCTTTGTTTACAAAAGAAGAAGAGGAAGGCGAGTTAGATTCTATATCGTGTTCAAATCCAATCATCAGGGTTCATGAACCTAAATATAAAGTAGATGGAATCACTAAGTATATAGAGAACCAAGACTTCTAGTTTGACAACGCGTTTTCTGAAAAGGAGTCAACAGAAGATGTTTATAAGTATTCTTTACAACCACTTATAAGGTGCATATTTGAGCATGGAGTTGTAACATGCTTCGCTTATGGATAAACGGGCAGTGGAAAAACATTCACTATGAGAGGGTTGCAATAACACTATATAAATGATATATTCAGCATCATCCAGAAAAATCACTAATACTAATTAATTATGAGCTACTTTGAAATTTATGGTGGCAAGTAAGTACTTTTTAATTGCATTGATCAAATTTGAAATTAGGAACTAAAAAATTGAATTAATTATATTTTTTTTTTTTTGATTGATTATTCTGTTTGAAAATACAAATTAACTAATGATGATTTATTAAATCAAAGATGCTTTGATCTTTTAAACGAAAGAAATTAATTGAATATTTTGGAAGATAAAAATAACAATGTTCAAATTCAAAATTTGATTGAAAAGCCAGTTAGAGATTAGCTTGAGATGATTGAAATTATTGAATAAGCTGCTATAATTAGAACGTAATTTTACAATAAATTGTCCCTTTAAAATATATTAATTTTTTGTCAATTATCCAAATTTATTTAGAACTCACGCTACAGAAGCAAACGAGGAGTCTTCTCGTTCTCATGCAATTTGTTAAGTAATTAAAATAAATCATATCTAATTTATTGACAAATAAATAAATTTTTAATTAGATTGTTGTCAAGGACACAAATGGGAATAATCGTGGTAAGTTAATTATGGTTGATTTAGCAGGAAGTGAAAGAGCATAAGATTGCTAAAGTAATTCTAAGCAAAGGAGAGTTGAAGGAGCAAATATCAACTAAAGTCTATTGGCTCTGAAAGAATGCATCAGAGCTATGGATTCTGGTGCATAGCACGTGCCTTTTAGAGGATCAAAGCTCACTCTAGTGCTAAGAGATTCTTTCTTAAGCAAACAATAAAACTCTCACATTATTATGTTTGCTTGCATATCGCCTGGTTCTAGCTCTTCGGATCACACTGTTAACACTTTAAGGTGAGAAAATTAAAATATCACAATAATTTTCTTAAAAATGATTTAAAGATGAATTAATTAATTTAAAATTTATTTTAATATTTATTAGATATGCAGATAGATTAAAAGAAAGCAATGGCATTAAATAAGATGTTGTTAAAATTATAGAAGAATAATCTAAGGCTAAAAGAAAGAAATATAATAATCAGCCATAATAGCAAATGGCTTCTGCATCCTAACCTTAACAGGGATAAAAGAAAAAAGAAAAAGAGGAGAATGATTCAAACAAGAAAAATAATCTGAATGCACCACCTGTAAAAAATTTGAAGTCGGATAATAAAAACAGTGAAGAAAGATAATACGACCACACACAATATTTAATGAACAATACCAAAAATAAAGAAAATATGTAAAGTGCTGAAAATATTCCTTCAATAGGTTTTTAGGATAAAGCTAATTAGTTAGATAAAAAGCTTAATGCACAGCAAACTAAACCTTCTTTAATTTAGAAAATACCACCTATTTAACAGTCTGTATAATAAATAGAATAAGTTCAAACATAGAATAATGGATAATAGAGTATTTGTTCAACTTCTGTAGGCTCTTCTGCCTCGGCGCTAGCATAACTCCAGAGAGAAAAGAGAGATGAAAGACCTTAAACATAGTAAAAAAGACAGAGTTCAATTGGAAAAAAGAATTAAAATTAAACTGATTCAAGTAGTTAAAATCTAACCAACCTTTTATAGTAAAAGATTTTAAATACTGATGCTTCTCTTCCTACCAATCACAACTTATCGGGGGTTGATCAAAATAAGGCTTTAAGCTTAAAATAATTGAAACAAATAGCTTAATCAAATCCAGTTACAACTCAAAACAACCAAGGTCAGTAAATTAGAATTAACTCAGCTCATCCTAGCAATGCTGCTAATAACTCATAAAATAACAACACAAAAGAAGATAGCAATAATTCTTTCAATCAACTCCCTAAAAGAGGTCATAATAACAATTAATAACAAAAGAAGACTTAATAAAATATGGACAATATAGCTACAATTAATAATAAAAACAATAGAGATTCTTCAGCAAATCATAACAGCAGACACAACAGTAGCAATTAAATAAACAATAGCAGCGCCAATCAAAACTTGAATGATAAGAGCTTAAATGACCATATCCTATAGAAAAACAAAGAAGTTTAAGAAAATATAGAAAAAGCTTAACAACATTAAATTGAATAAAAAACTAAAGATTTAATTCTATAATAGATTAAAGAAAAGCAAGAAGACATGTTTTCTTCTCATATGTCTGCTATCAAAGTAAATATTTATTAATTAATAAAATTGTTTTAAATTTGTTTTTTAACATTATAGGAGGATGCTAATCTACTTTCGTTAGAGAGTGGACTGTTAACTGATTGTCAAAAAGATGGATTTATGGATTGTGATATTGACAGCTATGTGAAAAAATTTGAATCAATAGTTTCTAAAAAACTACTCATGTATAATTTGCTCCAACAAAAAATGGATATTCTAAAGTAGTATTTTTCAGATTAATTAATTCTTTTAACATTTTTTAAAATTTAAATTAGGAAAATGAGAAACGATTACAGCAACAAATATTCTTCTAACCAAATTAACAACAACCATAACGAAAAAAATTAATAATAAATACCTAATTAGAGTAAATAAATAGAAGATGCCAGTAAAAAAAGGCAATCATTTCTTTTGAAGAAAAAAATAGAAAACTGAATGAATAAAAAATAAAAATGAAAAAACATCTTGATTTTTCAAGACAATTAAATGCATAAAATGAAATCTAACCAACCAACCAACAAACAAACAAACTAACCAACCAACTAACTTAATTAATTAACTAAAATAAATAGAATTAATTAAAAACTAATTAAAAAATTTAATAAATGTATTATAATTTATAATAACTAAATAAATCATCTTCTGTAAAATCTATTATTCTTTTTAAAAATTTGTAGTATTTTACTAATTATCTTTATTAATATAAAATATTTCATAATTAATATTTTAATCATTAAAAAATTATAAAAACTAATACAAAATACATATCTTTTATTCCTCAGCATTTAAGCATTCTCAAAAAAAATTTTATAGATAGAGAAAAAACTATTGTTTTTAGATTTTTACAAATTAAATTTGAATATTTTTAATAATGATTGGTTACAGTATTAAATTAATAATTTTTAAAAATCTAGTAACATAAATTTCTATTTTTTTAGATATTTTTTATTTAAATATAATTTTCATTGTTTAATAAAATAAAAATTTTATTTATATATATATATATATATATATATAGAATTGAATCCGAAGATTACATTACACATTAGGTACATTTTTAATATTAATAATACTTAAAAAAAGGGTTTTTTAATAACTAGTAAATGATAAAATGGTTTGCATATAAAATTATTATAATATATATATAATCAACAGATTTTTTACTTTCTAACACTGTTTTTTTTGTATAAATAAATAATATGCATTTACTTAGTCATTTAAATAAGTATTATTGACTCTAATTAAATATTCATCTAATTAATTAAAGTTTCTATGAATCATTTTATATTGCAAATGAACAATCATCTATCAATAAAAATTATATTTATTAAAGTGTGTTTTTCATTTTATTTTCATATCTAAAAACTAAAAAAATAAACTCTTGAGAGTAGAGCTTTTTGTATCTAAATAATAGGTAAAAAATTAAAAGCAAAAAATAGTAAATTAAAATATTTAAAAATTAAAGATCAAAATAATTAAAAATAAAATTATTAAAATTAATTTAAAATTTAACTTATGTTTTTAACTTAAATTATGAAAATAAAATACAATAATTTATTTAATTAACAATAAAATTTATAAAAATTGAATCATCTTTAGGCAGGTCTTTGAGCTTATCCTTAACCTCCTTAGCCTTGAGCATTAGGATCAGCAACTCCTGACATAAATTAGAAAACAATTAAGCCAATAACAATATACCAGAACTATATTATATATGAATAAATGTTTATCAAAAATAATAAAAAAAAACAATACGTTGTTTTTAAGGAAACCCATGATGCCTCCTTCTTGTTCAGGTTATTATTGTTGTTCTTCTTGGCTTGGATTTTATCTTTGCTAATTTGCTTGGTTTGGTTTTTGCTTATTGTTAGCTTTAGGAGGTTGATAGTGAGAGCTTTTATTAAGAAGAAGAAGAAGAAGTAGATATTAGATTAAATATAATTTCAATAGAATATTTTACGATAAAGATTAGGTAGTCTTGTTAATGTAAACTTTGAAAACTTCATCAATGTCTTCATCATCAGTAGTTACTGATTTCTTCTTATTTTTTTTTTCAACGATATTTTTGACCAAATAGGAAAAAGAATTAATATTTCCATCTTCATCAACATTTATTTCTACTACTTCCTTAAATTCTTTGTTAGGGAAGTTTTAAATCAAGCTAAATAATATTTAAAAAGGGAGCTTAAAAACGATTAACTTTAACTCTTTAAATTTACTCAACTGTTGATAACAACTCGCGTTATTCTGGGTACTTTTAAGAAACTAGCTTAAGTTGAAGATATCTGGTGCTATTCTATTAAATAAGATAAATAGAATCAAATATTTTAATTTTATCTTTATTTACATTTGCTTAAGAAATAATTTCTCTTGGTATTAATTGAAGCTTATCGCTAATAATATATCCGCTTCCCAATTCTATGTTTAATTCAATACTGGCAATCTTTTCCCATTTTTCATCTGTTTATTAATTCAAAAAACTTACTCTCAATTACTTTGAATTTAATTTATTAAATAATAAGCAAATTTATGTTTCTGCTCATCCTTTTGTTTGTTTGTTGCTGAATAATTTATCTATATTTACCTAAACCTAAAGAGAAGTTAGCCAATAAGTCATACTTCTCATCCTATGCAGATACAACTAGTATTGCTAATGTTAACAATAAAATATTTCTAATCATTTTTAAATATATGCTTTTAGTTTTGAGTTTATTTTTAATTAATATCAAAATGTATCAATTAGATTTTGAAATAAAAAACCAATATATTCAAAGATTTATCTCAAATGAATAGTTAACTTTTTGATTCTTTTGCAAAAATCTAAACACTTTGCATCAAAATAATAAATATACTTTCAAACTCATTTATAAAATTAATTAACCAAAACTATGTAAATGAAAACAAAATAAAATAAAATTTTCTTATTCATTATACGTACATTTTTATTTTAAATCATTTTTGACATTCATTAAAAAAAATTCAATTTTTTTAACATTTAAATAATATAATAAATTAACTTAAAAATTTAATAAAATTTAATTAATATATTATATAAATAAATAATTCAAGCTACCAAATAGAATTATTTTGTCTTTCAAATGATTTGATTAAAATTATTTTTTAATTTTGCTTTTATTTCTTCTTATTATAGCTTAATTATTTAAATAGATGCATCAATTTCAAATTTAAAATATTAAAAAAATTCATATTATGATGCTAAATTTAAAATGTAGCGAAAAAAAATAAAATTTTAAATACTTTAAGATTAAAAAAAAAGATATGTAGAGTTGTAAATTATATTTGAAAAATAAAATAGTTTAAGTTTTTTAGCTAAAAATATTTTGAATATACTAGAATTACTATATTTTAATATAACTTTCTAGCTGTATATATATCTCATATTTAACGTATATTTTCTCAAATTATATTTGTTGTCGAATTCATTTGTTCTTTGTATACAAATATATACTATTTAAAAATAAATAATTAATTAGCCATTTTTATAATTAATTAAATTTTGATAAAATTTTTGCAAATTAAAAATAAATAAAAAAATGATATCATAGAATTAATACACAAATCTTAATGATGTAATTATTTATTTTTAAATTAATTACTCTTTAACTTCATTTTTAATATTAAAAAAGTTTTTAAACTCTTCACTTTAATCTCATACTCATCTAGATATTAATTTAATGTAAATAAAATTTCTTATCATTTATCTTATTTATTGTACTATTATTAAATTCAATATTTTAAAAAGAAGTATTATTATTTATCAATTCAACTTACTTTTAATTTTTACATATTGCTTATTTATCTGTTATTACTTCAAAATTTTTTTTATTTTTTATTCTAATGAACTAATAAAAAACTAAAAATATTTTCTTCAATATTTAAAACATGATGATTAAATTGGTGATGAAGATGCCTCAAACTTAGGTTCTGGATTAGCAAAATGCACTAACCTCTCAGATTTGACACTTGATTTAAGGTAAAAACGACTTACTTCTTTTATATTGTGATATTTTTTAATACCAACTTTCATTTAAAACAAAATTGCACTATTTTTTTAGAACTTAACTTGATTTATTGGCTTTTTGATTATGATAATGTTTTTTTTTATTTAATTCATTTTTTCTATCAAACTATTGCTTAAATTAACTATTGGTTTACTTTTATGTCATATTCTTTCTTCCTTTTTCATTTTAATTAAGTAATAAACAAACTAATTAAATTTTCTTTAATATTTAAAAAGTGAAAATTATATTGGTTGTGAAGGAGCCTAAAGCTTAGGTTTGGGATTAGCAAAGTGCACTAATCTCTCAAATTTGAAACTTAAATTAAGGTAAAAACAACTTACTTCTTTTGGATTGTGATATTTTCAAAATTGATTTAAAACAAACATATTCTTTTTATTTTTTGGGATTTGATTTAATTTATTTGCTTTTTGATTCTTTAAAATTTTTTTAATTTAATTCATTTTTTATTTTAAAATTTTATCTAAATTAATTATTGGCTTACTTTTATTATATATTTTTTCTTCATTTTTTTACTAATTATCTAATAAACCAACTAATTAATTTTTATTTTCTTTAATACTTAAAAAGCTTTAATAAAATTGGTCATGAAGGTGCCTCAGGCTTAGCTTCAGCATTAGCAAACTGCTATAATCTCTCAAATTTGGCACTAAACTTATTGTAAAAATAACTTATCTCTTTTGGATTGTGATATTTTTAAATATTAAAATGAATTTAAAACAAATAATCTTTTTATTTTTATGGATTTGATTTAATTTATTTGCTTTTTGATTCTGATCATTTTTTTTTATTTAATTTATTTTTAATAATCTAAATGAAATTTGCTCAAATTAATTATTGATTTAGTTTTATTTTATATTTTTTCATTATTTTTGGTTCTATTTTTAATTTATTTACTTTTCAATTCTTATATTATATTTTATTTACCAAAATATAATTAAAATTATTTGTTATTTTTATATTTTTATTTCATTAATAAAATTATCTTAAATATGCATCTATATTTATAGATATAATAAAATTGATGGATCACAAAAATTGAAAATATTGAACAAGGCTCTTAAAGCTAGAAGATTAGTTATCTTTAAAATAGAAATATAGCTAATTTCAGTATTTTTTTTTAATTGAAAGATAAATTAATATAAAATTAATAAAATTTATATAATAATATTTGGTTTATGTTTTTATAAAACAAAATAAATATAATTTAAATAATTTCAATTCTACGACTTTTCTCTATAACTCAATATTTTTAAGATTTCTAGGTATGAGGTTGAAGAGAATACAATACTTAAAATAATATTTTTAGGTTAGTAACCTCATATAAGTTAAAGGTATTAATTTCAATTTGATATTTTAGTATGATACAATTGAACAAAAAAATTAACTTCGAGGATAGTATATGTTATATATCTATCCATTCTTTTATTATTCTATTAATTAAATTCTTTAGAATTCTTTCTTTGTTAATTTAAGAAAAACAAATTAATATTATTAAATTTCCATTCCTCTTCAGAGGTGGGGGATGAGTAGTACTCGTGCTAATAGTTATTTAAAGTCATTCAAAATTAATTTGAATATAATTAACATTTTTTAGATAAAATAAAACAAGTAATTGCTTCTAAATTATTAGTCACTAAGAATTAATACAAAAAGTAATTATTTTTGATTTATTATGAAATGAACCATCTTATTATTTATATTAGATTTAATGCAAATTTGAAAATTAATTATTTGAAGAATAAAGTATTATTTTTTACTTAATTTTACTTAGTAAAACTTGAATAAATCTAAAAATATTTATTTTGAAAATATTAATTATTAAAAATAATATCAATTAACTAAAATATTAAAGTAAAGATATATTAATTATTTAATGACTAATAATTAACTAAGAAATATAATAAACTAAAATTAATTATTAAAATTTACATTTGAAAAAATTTTCATTATAAAGATATGGAGATAAGATAGTTAAGCTAACAATTATTTAATTTTAAAGAATAGTTAGAAACATTATAATTTATAAACTGAAATCAGTTTTTATTTATTAAGTCATTTATTTTAAGCGTATCATTTGCTAGTAGAAATAAATTATTTATTTACAATTTATTTGTTAATTTGTTTATTGATTTATTTAGAATCAATATTAAAAGATACAATTCATGAAATAATTAATAAAAAGGGTAATAAAAATGTAAATTGTAATAATGATAACTTTATTCATCTTTAAGATGTATTTATGATTACTAAAAATACTCATGCACACATAAAATTTGAATGCTCTTCATAAAATAATTATTAAAAAAAACAAATAAAATCCAACATAGATTATTTATTAGATTGAATCATTTTTTTTCAGTCAAATTCAGTTCTTTTTGTGGAAATTTTTGTTGTTTTGATTTTTATTGTGGTGTTATTAATTCTTGTTGTGTTATTAGTTCTAGTGTTACTTGTTTTGGTGTTAGTTGTGCTTGTTTTAATTCTACTAGTGATTTTGCTTGTTTTGGTTGTTGTGTTAAGGCTTATTTTGGTTTTATTGATGATTGTTGGGCTTTCCTTATTGTTGGTTGTTTTGCTTTTAGTTTTATTGTTAAGGCTTTTGGTTTTGGTTTTGAGGCTTGTTAACAGCTTGATTGTTGTTGGTCTTGGCCTTCTTGTTCAAGTCAGCGTGTTGATCAGCACCAGTTCTCTTTAGCATTTAAGATAAAGTACCATTTTCATTATCAGAGTCAGAAACATCGTCATCAATATCACCATCTTCTTCTTCATCATCATCTTCATCATCGAAATCTTCTTCATCGTCTTCATCTTCCATATCAATGTCATCATCGTCTTCTTCATCATCATCTTCATCACTTTACAAAGCTTCCTTAGCCTTGGCAGCAGCAGCAGCCTTTTGAGCTAAAGTTTCTTGGAGGGAAGGTTGCTTCTTTGCTTCAGCAGCCTTGGCAGCAGGTTCAGCCTTCTTTTGAGCTTCAGCAGGCTTTTTAGCAGCAGCAGCAGCTGCAGCTTATTGTTAAGCAGCGGGCTTCTTAGCGGCTTCCTTTTCATGTTAGTGCTTAGGCTTTTATTCTTCTTCTTCATCTTCGTCATCTTCATCATCTTCTCCTTCGAGTTCATCATCTTCTTCGTCTTCGAAATCTTCTTCATCACCGTAAGGGAAGTCTTCATAATCTTCTTCATCATGATCAGGTTCGAAATAACCACTCAAATGAACTTCAGCATCTCCTTTAACACCAAATGTGACTTCTTGGTCGTTTCTGAAATAGAGATCAAGGGTAGTGTGTTCAACTTTACCCTTGGCCAAATGAGTAATAATGAATTCCTTTCCATCTACTTTGGCAAAGACGGAAGCTTGAGCGCCTGATAAACCCAAAGCAACGTTGGAAAGATGCAAAATAGCATGGTCTTCAGATTCGAATTTGTGATCGTTACCTTTCTTAATAGTGCAACCCCAGAACATTTTACTTGCTTAATACCTTTAAAGATTCTTTATTTATTTTTGTATTTTTATTTTAATACCTTAGTATATTTTTATTAATTTTTATATTAATTTATTCTTTCAGAGGAGTGGCTTCCTTTTTAATAGCAATTCTTCTCCTAAGGAATCTCCTATGATTTGATAGAAGCAAATCGATTATATTTTTCATAACCCCTTTTCATATCTAAGCTACTCTGTGGCTGGAATTTCTACACCAGGAGCAAAATAAAATGGCGGGTAAGTTATATTCCATATTTATATGCAAATAATTTAATTTTTGGTTAATCAATGTTAAATAAATATATACATACCTGAAAACATGGTAATCGTACACCCCCCTCATTCATACATGTTTAATATACACCCAGTAAAAAATCATAGTCTTAAAAGAGGGGGGATTCAATCTTATGGAATTCATGATATATTATTTATTTTTAGCAACTAACTAAAACTTTATTAACATTTGATAGATAGATTTAATTTAATATTACAAATTTAATTTTTTTTTAGTTTCCAATCAAAATAATGTATTATAATTAATTGAAATTGTTTAAAATAATATTTAAAACTAATTTTTTCATAATAGTAGAATTTTAAAATATGGAAAAAAATTATTTGTGTGGAGAATAAAATTGGCATCATTTTTATTTAATCAAAAAATAATTTTAAAGAATTATTTTATAATTAAAAAAAATACTGTTTTAAATATAATTTAAATAAATATATTGTTTGTTTTATTAAATTTGGTAAATAATAATAAAATAAATAAACATTTAATTTGTTTAGCAAATTTATAATTGGGGCTTAATATTTAATTGGTGAATTTCTATTTTTATCTTAAAAAACTCTGTAAAGATATTTGAGTAAAATTTGTGTTTGATATTATTTTTCATTGTGTGTTATTCCGTCAAAATCTTTACAGCCTTATTCTAGAAAAAGAAATAGATAGTGCGTGTGATTTATTTCTGATGTGTCGAAACAACAAATATTAACTATTTTTAACAATATCTGAATATCTAAAAATAAATATCTTTTTTTCTAGTTAGTTAATCTAAACAAGTTTTACTAAAATGAATAACAAAAATCATGTTATTGTTTCATTTTGAGGGTTTGAATATGTTTTTTTGAAATTAAATGACAGGGTTTTTTAATTATAGTGATTGATTTAAAATTTTTTGCCATTTTTTAAGCAGAATTTTGTGGAAAAAATGATATCAAAATTTAATTTCAATTATTTTTTTAATCAGATTCAATTTTTGTTCGTAACCAGATCCTTAGAATTCCACATACAATTTTAAAAAGAAAGAATTTTATTGTATCTTATAAACAATTATTTAGATAATAAAGCAAAAAAAAGTAGTTGAATAGATAATTTATTAAAAAAAGTAAGGTAATAAATAAATATTAAGCATTAGTTATTGAAATGTAATAAGAAGATATCACATTATTTGCTGTTATGCTCAACTAAATTGTTAAGCAGAACCGTTTCCATGATGAATCCTTTTTGGAAAAACTCAAATTAGTTTGTATGAATTATTAAAACGATGAAGTACTTAAGAAAGCAGATATAACCTTCTCAAAACTCTACGAATACATTGAGTAATCGTTCAAGACACTCAAAGTCACAGAAGAAAACAAAGCTTTAGTTACTCCACTCTAATAGCCTAAGGTTCATCGTCTCTATGTGGATGGTGTCTTTGATTTGACTCACTCTGGTCACTTCAATGCCATTCGTTAAGCCAAGTAGCTTTGCGAGATTTTAGTGTTAGGTGTTGTTTCCACAGAAGAAGTTATTAAGCGTAAAGGTCCTCCCGTTTTGACTTATGAAGAACGTGTTGGAATTGCTCGTGCATGCAAGTGGGTAGATGAAATCTATGAAAACGCCCCTTATGATCCAAGTATTGAACTTCTTGATAAGCTTAACTGCAGTCATGTTGCTCATGGTGACGACCTTATATTGCTTCCTGATGGAACTGATTCTTATTAAGCTTTCCGTAATGTCAATCGTTTCTTAACTTTTAAGAGAACTGAAGGTATTTCAACAACAGATATCGTTGGTCGTTTACTTCTTTTAACTAAAACTGAGCCCAACCTTGCTATGAATAAGATCCGTAAAATGAGTGGTGATGGCGCTCACATTGTTGCCAGTAAAATCGATGAAATTAATGAACATAGTGAAACCCCTTCAATCAAATAAACTTAAGAACATGAAGTAGATGAAAAGACAGCCCACAAAGTCAAGCTCCTTAACACAACTAAGAGAATTCGTTAATTTAGTCATGGATTAAAAGAACCTCAACCTGGTTAGAAAATCATCTATATTGATGGATCTTATGATATGATTCACATTGGTCATATTTCAACCCTCTAAAAAGCCAAGGAATTAGGTTATTTAATTGTAGGTTTACACGATGATGATGTTATTACTGAAAAGAAAGGCAGACATTATCCTCTCCTTAATCTTTAAGAAAGAGTACTTAGTGTTCTAGCTCTTAAGTATGTAGATGAAGTTGTCATTGGTGCACCCTGGAAGGTAACAAAGGCTATGATGGACTAATTCAAAATTGATTTAGTTGTTTCTGGTTCTATTGATAAGCATGAAGTCCCACTCTCAGAACATGAAGATGATCCCTATTAAATTCCCAAATAATTAGGAAAGTTCAGCATAATACCCTCCACTTATGAAATTACAACTGATAAAATTATTGAAAGAATTCTCCACAATAGAAAGAATTTCTTAGATATATACAACATTAAGAATAAAAAATAGGATCAATACTATAAGCAAAAGGAAGAAAAGCAAGGTGATGACGTAAAAGAAATTTGAAAAATAACAAAAGCGAAAAACAACAAATCAATAAATATTAATTAATTAAATGTTTATTTTCCAACAATTAAGTAGATAATTCCATATGTATTTTTTAGATAAATTTATTGCAAATTAAAATTTCTTAATTTTTAAAATTATAAAAAAATATAATTTTTTACTATATTCTTATAAGACCATGAATCTTAAGGATATCAACTCATTTTTTGTTATAACATTTTATGAATTTTATTAATTCAACAATATATTTTAATTAAGAAATTTATTTTAACTATTTTTAATTTTATGAGAGTATTTACACACCTAAATCAAATTATGAATATCATCAATAATATGATAATTAAATTTCTTCAATTATTGAATTAATTTTTTATTTAGCAAAATGAATTTTCCAAATGAAAAGAAAACATATTATTTATTAGGTTTAAACTTCTTTTTTAGCATAATTTACAGCATTAATTTATTAAAACATTCATTTTTAATTCAAAAAAAAAAAATCTCAAATATTTTTGTAAGAATATTTTTTTCATTTTTAATTAATAAAAAATTATTATGAAATTTAGTTTTGTTTATATAAATTTATTATTTATAAAATATTTGGTCATTTATTTTTTATAACTAAATGGACCTATTTATTTTGGTTTATAGGGATAACTTTATAGTAACCCTTTGGTTAGCCTTCAATTGCAATTAAATCTTAAACATTTTCTGCCTTAACTATTTTTTTATTTGTGAACCAGAATTCTTCACTCAAATAAATTTCAGTCTATTATCCTCCACAATTTCCACTTAGATATGAAAGTTCATAAGTAATTTTTGATGGTGAAAATTCACTTATGATTTCACCTCCCTAAGAACAAATAGCATAAGCAAAAGGTCTACTTAAATGCTTAACTTTATTTGATTAGAGGTTTCCATTGCTGTCAAAGAAACCTTCTGAGTCACTGTTTGACTAAGTGGTAATATCGCCATATCCTATAAATTAGAATAATTTCAAAATATTTTATTATATAAAATAAAAAAATATTTATTAATACCTTTGTATTACCAATGTGCCCAACTTCTCAAATGTTTATCAGCTTTATTAAGGACAAAGTCTAACTCATCACTGCTTTTTGTTGAATTGGTAAGGGCACCAAACTCAGTTAAGAAACCTCCTACTTTCATAGATTTGATATTCTTCTCCTTAGCATTGATGAAAGTTGTATCCAAAATATGGCAAAGTATACTTGAACTGGGATCTCCTTAGCTGTTATTTACTCCACAGTAAATATGATAAGAAAGAACTTCATATTCTGGAGTTCCTAAGTTTGATTCGAAGCCACCACCCAAGAAATCAAAAAGTGCAGTTTCATAGAATACCAAGCGATTTGGATCACTTTCTCTCATTTTTTGACTGACTTTTTTGTAAAAAGGAAGCAAGTATTTATTATTTTATCTACCACCAAAAAGCCAATCAACAAAATGATTGTAGGGTGAAACTCCAAATGGTTCATTAATAATTTCGTATCCCAAAAGGTGAGTTATTTCATCGCCTTAAGATGCAAAATATTAAGCAACTTTACCCCACATTGCTGCAAAGTCATCTGCTAAACCATTATAGTTTAGGAATAGATTTTCACCCTATTAAGAAGCATCCTTAGTAAAATAGTATTCAAAGAATCCAACTTTCAGGCAGTCTTAAATTTTATTAAATTTGATGGTAAAATTGAGTGTAAAAATGTGTAAATTAGAAGAATAAGGTTCTATAATTTATTTAATATCTCAATTTTAAAATGGAAAAAAATTATGAGAGTTTACTATTTATTTTGTATATTTAATAACATTTTTAATGTAAGTTAATACCTAAATTTTTGAATAGAGAGAATTTTCTTAATAATATTTTGTATTCTTATAATATTATTCAAACATGTATTTGTTAATAGTTTATTTACCTTAAATAAGTGGGACACCTTCATCATCTCTCCTTAACTGAATATTCTTGAAAGGAGCTGGGAAAGTGTGGTTTGTATTGTTCATGATAGTCCAGTCAGGCATTCCTTCTCCGCAAAAGAAACGGCTATACAAATCCTAGTGAGCGTCTAAAAAGACGTAAATATCGTATTTTTAGCAGAGAAGTATGATTTCCTTCAATTTAGCGAGATATTCGTAATTATAATTTTATCTCTCTGGTTCAAAACCTTCCCAAGACATATAAAGTCTGATAACATTCTGTCCCCACTTTTTTAAATCTTAGGCATCTTTTTCAACAAAAGACATAGAAGTATTGTAGACATCTAATACAGGGTAGTAAGGATACTCTTTAACAACAACATTCTACCCATGGAATATTCTTGTTCTATTGTATTAATCTTTGAAATTTAATGTTTCTAAGTTAACAGAAATGTTGTTAATTGCTAACGCTCCTCCTATCAAGAGAAGGCAAAGCATTATATGACTAAATAATTTCATTTATCTTGACTATCAAGTATACTTGCTTCAAATTAGTACTAAATTAATAATATTTTCTTATATTAATTCAAAAAGCATATTTATCATAAATCTAATTTCACTATCAATAATAAGAGTAAGTGATTTAATTTACGATTTTATGACATCATTTGTTTTACAATAAAATAAAATTCATCTAAATATGAATACAACCAATCAATATTTTATAGAGAAATTCCTTAAAATAGCAAATAAATAAATAAAATAAACAAATATGGATTTTTAAATTTTAAATAATTTTTTAATACAATTTTATTTTTATTTTGATGGTAATAACATTTATCAATAAATAAAATATATTTAAATCAAGAGATGTTTTTTCAAATCAATATTAAGTTTATAATAAGTAGACAGACAATCAACCATTTTCATTTTCTTTAAATATTTATTTACAGTAAAAGCCGGGTATATATATAGATGAATTGTTGGATTCAATATGTAAAGCACAACACATGTTAAGTTAAGGATAAGGTGTATAAATTTAATTTTCAAAATATTTTTAAAATTCTGATTTTTTAAAAATATTAAAGTGATTTTTTATTGATATTTATTGAAATTAAAAATTAAAAAATTAATTTCATTTTATGTAATTTCATCAAATAAAATAAAAAAATATCAAAGAATAATTAATGCACAATTTAAAGAAATTCGAGACTCAAATCATAGAACATTCTAAATTTCTGACAAATTAGAAATGTCTTATTTCTAATTAACCTAAAAACTTATTTTTGAGAACAACAGATAGGAACTATTTTATTTATTAATTTTCGCTCATTTTAAATTCGTAAGAAACACAAAATAGATTAATGTAATCTAATTTTAATAAATAAAATAAATATTAATAACAAACAAAAATTCCTAACAAATAAAAAATGAGAAACATATTATAACTAAGAAGTAAATTTGGATCTGTTAAATAGCAACAGTATTAGCTCAATAGTAATATAGTGTCTTTAAAGATTTAAGAAACTCCTTTGTTAGATTAGCAACTTAGAAGTAAGCTAATTAAAACATAAGATTTTAAAACTAATAAATATCCATTCTATTTTAAAAATAACCTATTAAATCCTGATAGTACTCTATACAAGATATCTGGAAACGGTTTCTTTGATGCTTTTTATGCAGCTTATTGCTTACATGGAGATGTAATGATATCGGCAAGTGATATTTGGTTAGCTATTTGCCATAAATTCTCAAGGTAAGTTTTAAGAGATCCTGAAAGATACAGAAAAATTTTTGTCTCCCATGATGGAAAAATGTCTCTTTCCTTTTATATTGATCCTAATTCTTAAGATTGGAAAGGATTTCCATCTAGAAATAATAGATGGGATAAAGCTGTTGAATGTTATTATAATTAGATTTCTTAAAACATTAAATAAGATTTAGAAACACTAATGAAAAATGACTTTTCAAGCTCAAATTAAATAGAATAAATTTCAGCTTAAATGATATTTATATCATCTATGTCAGAGTACTTTAGATATAGCATGAATTGTATATGTGGTATTTAGAATATTCATTTTATAGGAAAGATTGAAGACTATGAACATTTAGCTAATAAAATAGAAAGTTTAATGAGTTATTTTCCTGCATTTGAAATATAAGCAGCATTAGATGTTGTTAACAAATTTATTCATTAAATGAAAAATCCAAATTAAATTGATGTTAACTTTTGGAATAGCATATTCTAGAAGAGGAAGTAAGACATTTATTATTCAAAGGGTTGTACCTCTGAAAATAGAGAAAAATAAATTTTTGATGGATGGTTTATGAGCTTTTTTGATAATAAACTAACTAATGAATATTATAATTTAGAATGGGTTTAGGATGATTCATAAAATGTAGTACCTAATTTTAGCTCTTAATTTGTAGTAGAAGCTAACAATTTAGGAGTAAAACATTAATTAACTTTTGAGACAGGTATGAAAGGGATAGAAGAAGTGCATCCAAATACATTCAGACCTAATATTTATATTTAAATATATTGATGATTGTTTTATTTTAGAAATTGTACTTTTATACTTTTAAGGAAAGTAAATAAAATTTTTTAATCACTAAATTTATTTGAATTACAAATTAAAAAAATAAATTTCATAAAATTTAAAAACAGGGAAGAAATAAATAAAGATTTTATAAATAGAAATAAAGTTAAAAATTAGAAATCAAAATTAAAATTTTTAGAAATCAGAATTTTATTAAAAAGCTCCTCCTTGTCAAATCATATTTCATAAATTGATTAAAAAGTCTATAAAAAATTTAAAAATTGTTGCTAAATCTTTTTTGCATAAACATTGTATCATACCTTGTCAAATTAGAACATATAATTTTTGAATTTAAGTATATTATGGTTTTAAACAGCAAGCAAAAAAATTAAATTTAGCTTCAAAATTATATAAAAGAAATATTCATCAAATTATTTAATAATTGGATTATTTTATATATAAATACTTTCTAATATAAATAACATATAATGAAAACAACAATCAAATATCATCAGTCTATTATTGTCATAGTAAACAAATAAATTTTTTCTTTTTTTATTTGTAAATTTTGGTTGGAGATCAAAAAATTAGAAAAGTATCAAACAGATAAATAAATAAGTAAATTGGTAGGTGAGTTTACTTTTATTGTTTAGGATTAAACCAAATTTATTTTTTCATAAAAGCTTTATATTATCACTATAATCCAAAGCAAGTATTAAAATATTTTATCTAAATTAGATAATATCACTAGAAAAATATTTTTTAGTATTCTTTATTTATTTTAGTAAAATGTATTTCTTATTGTATCTTTTAGGGATAAGAAATCCAATAATTAGTTTTTATTGAAAAGTATAATATAATTTATTCTTTTTATTATCTTATCCTTTAAGGATATTTGGTATTTTACTTTTACAAAGGGAAAGACATATTAAATTAGCTTTGGTTTAAATAATTTAATTTTTATTTATATGAAAAACCACCCTAATCTATCTAACATTTAATTTTTCTGAGTTACTCCCTTATGAGGTATATGTGATTGATATTAATTGCCTTTTTTAGATTTTCATCAATAAAAGATTAAATTATGCATAAAAAATAATAAATAAATTTAAAATCTTAATAAGCTCACAGCAATAAGCTTTTAAAGATTAACTTTAAGTAAGAGTCGATTTTTATAAAATGTAATCAAAAATTTCAATTAGAACAAAAATATTTGAACATTTATTTGTTAATATGCAATTAGCGTGTGCTAGCCTTATATTTTGAAGTAATTGAGAGTGATAATTAAAATTGTTAATTATTTGCTGCTGGCTAATATTTAAACAAGCAAAATAAGAAAAAAATTAATTTTTAAGACTAATATAGAGAAAATCTTAATGAAATTATTACTTTACTTTATTTATTTTTTAAATAAATTTTGAGAATTAAAAATTGCTATCACTAAATAAGTACTAAAATGTATGTAAATTTGATAAAATTCCTGAGTACCACATTTTTTTATGATTAACGACCAGCGCTTACTTCAAAATTTAAAATTGCTAATATTTATTTATTAATTTGAGAAGAATTTATCATGATTACAAAAATATAAATATAATTTAAAAAACAATAATTGGAATTGATTCTGATTGAAGTAATTAATAAAAAAAACAAAAATAGCTAAATCAGATAAATCCTCATATCAAAAACACTTGCTTTAGTAGGTAATTCAGCTAAATAAAACCAGTGGCCGCAACCAAAAATAATAGGAATATAAGCTTTGAGCCATCATTAAAGAGGATTATTAATAATTAAATATGTCAGGTATTTTACTCTTGCAAGAGAAATCGTAACTTGGAAGACATAATTAGTAGATAAAATAACAGTGCTCAGTTGATAAAAGCATTAAGATTTAGTTAGATCCTACGTTGTCAACTGATAGAGTAAAAAATCTCAATTATGGTGAAAATAAACAATTTTCAACTCCAACTCACCAGCCTTACTTTGAGAGGTTGTCTCCAATTATGAAAAGAAAGAATGATATAACAGATTCATAAAACAGTGTTTCAGTTTAGCTTTCAGAAGAAGAGTTGAAAATAAAAAGAAAAAAATTGGGAACTTTAAAATTAGAAAAAATAGATTTTAGTTAAATGATGAACTAAAAATACTAAAGATTGATGGAGAAGTAAGCATCAAAAACAACAAGAGAATATGAATATTTTAATAAAAATAATGTTTACTAATTACTCGAATAAAATTATAATAGTAATTAATCTAGAGATAGGGATTACATAAATTAAGATTTTACCCAACAAGCAAAAGGGTTTCCAAGAAAGAAATCTAAATAATTGAGTGATATTGTGAAAAAGAGCTAAGCTGATGAAAATCATACTTAGAATGATGCTTATCTAAAAAATAGTTTAAATATGCACAATTCAGTAATTAATTAGAAGTAAGATGGGGCCACTTAAAGCAGCACTTTAAATAGCGAATACACTTCGTAGTTTTGGAAGGTTAAGCAAAATGCAATTTTTAAGAATGTTTCATAGAATAATTATTAATAATCATATTATTCACCTTTAAATAATAATAAATATAATAAACACCACTAATCTATAAATTTAGAAATGAATCTTTACAGCCAACATACCTGCAGATATCCCTAAAAATACAATTTAAAAGAAATTAATCTTAAAATTCCCCAAAAATAAAATTTAGACTATTAAGTAGAGAATGACAATACATCACCTGCTAGCCCTATTAAATTCCATAAATTATTCTAATCAGGCACTAATGATGTTAAAAAGGATTTTGGCATAAAAACAGTAAGTCAAAATCAAATTTATAGATCTAATTAAAATATATCGCAAAGCTAAATAAACTCATTTCCATCCCTTCCCTATGATTTTTAACCCCTCAGTCTTACAAAGTTAAGCTCATCCCATATTTAAAGCTTATTGCTTAAAGAATAAAAAGGCACTTAAGCACTCAATAAGGTTAAAAGCTCTCCTTTCCTAATGACTTTTTCATCCAAGCAATCATCTTCTCCAACTACAAAATCAAGCAGTCCTTCAAAGTAATTAAGCACCTCTAATAATTTTAGCAGCGCAATATAATTAGAAAGCAAAACAAATCAAATTAGCCCTTAAAGCACCAATAGCTATAATCAAAAAGGTATTTTTCGATTATCTTTAAGCAAGAGTCACTCAGAATAATAACCATTAAAATTTTAAAAACAAAATTAAAATAAAAACATAAATAAAATATGTAAAAGCCTAAAATAATCTGATAATTTAGGATTGGTATGCTCATTTTTGAATATTCAAAGGGTCCAAACAGATGATAATGAACTAAAAAATCCCACCAACCCAAAATAAAATAAGTTAACTATTAATTCTTTTAATAATAATAATAATAATATAAATAATTAAAATGGTAATGGTAATAGTAACAGTAACAATGGGTAATTATTAACTCCATCAACTTAAATGGCTTCTTTTTTCTAGAAATCTCCTATGCTTTCTAGTACTTCAGAGATTCAGTAATTTACACCAATTTCAAAGATTTAAAGACCTTCTTTGATTCTTCAAAAGGTAGAAAATTTAGCTTTGTTAGATTCGCCACTCCTAAACTCACTGCCTATAAAGCAGCAGTAGTCTATTATAATAGAGGAAGAATTGAATCTTATCGCAGATTTTTCGATTCCATAATCACCAATAATCAAAGCTGAAAGAAATAGAGAAAGGAAAGCATCTATCATGAAAGATTCTATTGATAGGGAGATGAAAAAAAGAAGCAGTATCTGTAAAGAATCTCTTTCACCAGTATACAGGAGAAACTACTCAAAGTTAAAAAGCATGACTGATGAGAGTTTAATCTTAGACTCAATTTCGCTCACTTCATCTCCGCTCACACTTAATTCTAAGATAAAAGCTAAGGAAGCTTCGTTTGTGTTAGAAAGCAAAATAGAAGAAATAAAATAACACCTGCTTACACGATTTTTGAAAGAATAAGAATTAAATCAAATTGTAGAAGAATTTTGTATGATAAAAAGCCACGAATTTATTAATGAAATTATAAGATTTCTAAAATATACAATTGAGTGTTACAACAAAAAAAAACTAATAGAAAGTTAAGCTGATGTGTATTAATCTAATATTAGCTCTAATGAAAAATAATAGGGCAATTTAAATCATGATAATATGGGTACATGCGGTCATTATCATCATCACCATCATCTCATTGAAAATTAAGATGTCAACACTATGAAATTTTAAATTATTCCTAAAATACTACTTGATTGGGTCATTCACGAGCTCTTTTAGCTAATGAAGTCATGGAAAATTGATGGAGATAACATATTCGCCTATCTTGTAGAATTGGCTATTACCCATCTGTTACCTCATAACCTCTTTGAAGAACTAGGGTCAGAAAAAGGAATTAAAAGTTGGATAAAAATTATATTAGAAAACCTTCAGTAAATTTTGGTTCTAGAGACAAGTTAAATTAATGAAAAGTTAGAGGAATTATATTAGATTGTAGTTAACATTATCCACAATAATTTTAGTAACGTTTCTCATATATTTTCAATATTCTCGATTGCTTTTAATTTTACATCAATTGAATTTTATCTTCTCAAAAAGGTCTTCATCGAATCTTTTTCTTTCTCTCGTAGCAAGTATATCCACGCTAAAAGCATAAAAGGTAACTAAACAACTTGCTAACTCATTGACTTCTACAACAATAACGCAAGCAAAGAAGTCGTTGTATAGTAAGATGGCTACGTTAATTCTTATATCAAGAACGAAATTCTTACAAGAATAGAAATATGTCGTAACATTCTTTTGAATGTAATCTAACCTTACAAAGAAGATAAAACAATCAGCTAAATAAGTATTTTTTTGAACAGCATTGTAGGTTTCAATAAACATAACAAGCATAATGGATAAAATTTGAAAACTGTGGAATAATTTGTCAGAGAGCTCATACAAGTATTTTATTAAAATAAAGAAAAAAGAGAAGCTTTTCTTCTCCAGTAAAAGAACAAGTTTGTAGAATGCTATGATAAATAATTTTGGTAACATATAAATTTTGCATTCGAAAAGGTGATGGAAAATAAGTTAGAGGAGGATTTAGATAATTAATATCTCCAAATCGATATTAATCTTTAACTATACTTGCTTGAAATCGAGTCCTACTAGCTAGAGAATAATGAATACAAATCAGTATATGATTACATATAAAATATTTAGCAATTGATAACTGATTTGTTTCTCTATATCGAAAATCTTTATTTTAACCTAGGAGAAGATTTCCCTGTTGACATAATTTAATCTCAAGATAAGTCATTTATGCATTTCTTCCTTGAAACAGCTCTTTCCCCTGGGTCTTACTCTTCAACCGATATCTATCAGGCACTTTTACATAAAAAAGTAAATAGTGAGTTATTTAATTTCTGGATGAAATGTTTATAAAAGGTCTTAGAGTCTGACAAATACTAACTAACTCAAATATAACAAAGGGACTTACTTGCATTTTTGTATAATATAGTCCCTGTATGAATATTAAAAAAGTAAACACACAAATATTTACCGAATTAAGTTTCGATTAAATTAATAATTTATGATAAAATATACTTTTTATATAAATTTATCATCTATTCTATATAGTAATAAATCAGTATTTACCTTATTTCTTATTTTATAAATGTTAATTTATTTACAAAATTAAATGATGTCTCATAAATTAATATTATTTTTACAAAATTGACCTTTTAAAAATTTACCTCATCTTTTATAAAATAGGTTATATTATTTTAATAATTCATCAATAAATTTTATTTTAGCTTAAGTTTAAAAAACAACTATTTCTAGTTTTTAAGATTAATAGAATATACCCTAAATTATATCTACAATATAATAAGCCTATTTTGTTTAATACTTTTTAAAATTAATTATTGATTTTATTCTCTAAATTAAATAAATAATTTTAATTTGTTATAATTATCAGTAATCGATCTATTTTAGTATCAAAATTTATATTTGAAATTTAAAAATACCATTTGAACTCTAAATGAATTATTATTGATGGTGAGATTATTAATATAAAACACATAGATAGATAAATAATAATTTTAAAAATTAATGTTAAGTAATCAACATTTTTGGGGATAAATATTTATAAAAAAGTGTAAATAATAAGAAAGTAATTAAGTAAGTAAATAAGTATCTTTTATTAAATGAGAATATAGATGTATCCAACAAAATAATAAATATCAAACATTGAGATTGTAATTTGTTTTTTGTCAGATATTTTTAAGAATATATACTGAATACGCTTGTACTGGTGTATACATACCTCTATACTTTTTTATGCCCTAGATTTTAATTTGAAGTTAATCATTTGAAATTAATTTAAAAGTGAAATAATAATTGAAAATACTCACTTTTAAAAATCATCAATCAAATTAGCTAAAGAAAAATTACAAAAATTATTATTTAAGCTTCAAAGTAATAGAAAATAGGATTTTAGCTTATAGCAAAGCAGAAGGTAGGTTCAGTGCAAATAAAGGTGAAAAGATACTAAAATGGCAAAAATCATAGATAATTATATACTTTTAGAGCACATATGCCAAGGTACATTTGGAGAAATTCATAAAGGAAGAAACTTGATTTCTAAAGAAGCTGTTGCTGTAAAAACTATTTAACTTGAATAATTTTTGAATGATTCAGTTTTGAGAGACATGATAATTAACGAAATTTAAGCTCTCAAAAAGCTAGAAGATCCAAATATTATTCGCATGATTAAAATGTTAAAGTCATCAAACAATATATACCTAATATATGAGTTTTTGCAGGGCAGAAATTTAAAAAAGCTTTTAAATGAACGTCATCATCTTAGTGAAATGGAAGCAGTTCAAATATTTTAGCAAATATGCAAAGGCTTTTAAAGATTGTAGTCTGAAAAAATAATAAAGAAAAATTTAAATTCTCATAATGTACACATAATAGAGCATCAAAGCGATAATTAGTAAATAAACTATGAGGTTAAACTTAAGCATTTCTTTATCTGTAAAAGTTCATCTTCCAACAGCTCTTCATCCAGAAAATTTGAATAATTTCTTAATGAAAAATTTCATTATGTTGCACCAGAGCTGCTTGTGAATTCTTAGGCAGATTCAACTGTTTGTGATATTTTTAGTGCAGGAGTTGTCCTATACGAGATGTTGCTGGGTTCTTTGCCTTTTGAAAAATATGCTAATAACAAGGAAGATCTCACAGAATTTTATTCAAACAACGACATTCAAGATGTAATTGCATAAGATATTTCTCACCTTTCAGAGCGTATTCAATCATTATTGAATAGAATGCTTGTAGTAGAATAAGATGAAAGAATAACATGGGAAGAAATATTTGAAATTGTAGCACAATTGAGTGATTAAAAAGCTTCAAATAACAATAAAAACACCTTATCAAACTCATCTAAAGTAGGTGAGCAAAGTCCTCACTAGTTTGGAACATCTCCTCGTAAACACGTTTCTATGAACAATGCATAGCTATCAAGCTTAAACAATCAAAACATAAATTAATTTAAAAGTGATATAGAGGAAGGTGATTAAAAGAAATATAGCTAAGGAAAGCTTTCAGCACAGAAACAAATTTCCTAAAAAAATAACCCACAAAATAGTAGCAGCAGTAAATTTTTAATTACTTAATTGAGTGAATTGAATTGAATTTGAAATAAATTTCATGATTTAAAATCTTAATAATTTTAATTGACTAATATTTTAAATTCTTATGGATTTTGTTTAAAAATTAGATGCTAACAACAATGACTCTGATTAAGAAGAAACAACAGAGGATGAAATCAGAGCCTCACAGAATGGATAAGGAAATCAAAAAAGCAATAAAAAATCTAAATCAAATGTAGCAGTTAATAATAATGCATTGAACTAAATTGTTACAGGAACAATTAATCTTAGTAACAATTAAAACTAGCAAAAAGCAAAGTTTAGAAATAACTCTGAAGCAACTCAATAATTGTAAGAAGCACCTAGTTCTCCTCCTATTGCAACTGTTAACTTGAATTATAATAAGTCACAGCAAAATATAAATTTATAGTCAAATAATTAAAAAGAAATTGCTCAGCCTGTAAATCCATTTTATGCATCAGCTAACTCTAAAATCAACAAAGAGAATTCCTTATATAAAATGAATGAATTTTCTAGTAGTATGATGCAAAATAATAAAAGAGAAAATTCAATAGACCCACAAATCAACTAGCGCTAAAGTAAATTAATTAATTATTATTTAAAAATATCAAACACAATTCTTAATTAATTTTAAAGGTTAGTAAAGTTTAACTACATAAAATGGTAATCTAATTAACAATGCAAATAGCAGTGGAAGTAAAATTAACAAAGAAGCAATAAATTTAATTCTAGAAGAAATAATGGATAAAAGGAGTAAAATATAAGTCATATTAGGCGCTCTTGATAACTGTATGGAATAAGATGAATGGAATGTTAATACTTTGAATGCCTATTCCTGTGGCTTTATATTGCTCAAAAAAGCTTGTGGGTTAAGTGAGTACCTAATGCAAATATTTGAAAACCCTCAATAAGTTTTAGGTCACCTTAATTTATCAGAATCATAATTTCAAGCATGGAATTTAAGCTAGAAAAAGTAGCAAATTAAGCTGAATATTATGAGAGAAAACCTAGAATTAAAAAATAATCTAATGAAATTTTAAGATGATTTCTCAGAAAACATATAAATATATGTAAATAATTCTAACATTTATAACTCTAAAAGAGGAGGAGATGAAATAGATAACGATGAAGTATTAAATACCATTCTTTTTGAAACATCAAAAGAAATGTCAGCAATTTCAGCTCAAACTAAAAACCGCAAAAGCCTAGTTTTAGCTCACTACCTAGCTGACATAGCTTGCATAGATATTATGTACAATAAATTCCTAGGTAAAAAAAGGCTGGATGTTCTTAACCACCCATATTTCAAGAAATTAAGCGAGATTTCAAGAGAAAAGCTTTAAGAAAATCTAGACAATAAATTTAAGCTTTACGAATATCACAGAGCTTGCTCAGACATTTGACCTGATATTTGCTTTCTATCTAACTACATTCGTAAACAGTAAAGAAAAAAACAAAGTAATAACAAAATTATATAATTAAAACAAATAGAATCTTGTTGAGCAGTGATTTTAATTTAATCCCTATTTCTCCACAACAAAATTCAGCTATAATTAAGATTATTAGAAATAATAAATAATAGAATTAAAAATAAATAATATATGGAATAAAAAAAAGTTAAATAAATTGATAGAAAAGAAACTTATATAATAAATATAACTGAAATAATCTTTATAATTTAATTAATATATTTATTAATTCTAAACAAATTAAATTAATCAACCAACAACTAATTAAAATGAATTATAATTGCATCAAAATTGTATTATTAGCTTATAAATTACAAAAATTAATTAATTAATTAATTCATACTTTTTATGTGGTTTTCTGATAATTTAATTTTATCTTTCTTAATGTCTTATCTTAACTCCAAATTAATTCAATAAATTTATACTATTGAATTAAGTATCTGAAATATTTTCAAGATATTATGAATAAATATATCATTAAATTGTAGTGAATGAAGGGGTTGATAAATAATTTGAGAACTTCTAAAATGTTGATCCAAACAGTCTTTTTTATTTATTTATTGTATAGTAATATTTGTTATTTGATAGAAAAAAGAAAATAAATAAATTATTTTAATAAGTATTTAAAACTCAAAATAAATACGATGACAAACGAAAAAGAATAACTAGTTATTTATAATCCATTTATTTTATTATTAATTGAAGAAGATAGTATATATTTATTTATAAATTTATTTACTTATTTTCTTATTATAAAAGTTTTGATAAATAAATAAATAAATGATCAGATATTTATTTCAATATTTTCAACTTACTACCTTACTGTTGTTTTGCTTTCATTTTATTCTTCTTATACTGGCGCAACTATATCTCCATGAATAAGACCACCTAATTCATAGAGATTATTTTTTTAGTAATTTATATTTAACTTTTTTTAACTACTAATTTATGATTCAACTTCAGATAATGATGATTGATATTTATCTAAAGATTGTAATATCGATGATGGTTAGTTTTTAAAGGAGCCTATTACTATATTATTATGGTTTTCGCTTATATTTGTATCAATAGCTACATAGTTTTTACTTGAACTTTTTTGATGTTTTTATAAAAATTAAGCAAAAGTTTTCGGTACCTCCTGAACTTCTGTGCTTTATTTTTCTTTTACTGAAATTTCACCACTTTCTATTATTAAATTCGACTATAATAATTCCTTTGGAGTATTTATCATTAACTGTTATCTGTAGGTGTCCTTAAAGCTACTTGGAAAATAATTAAAACATTAAGTAGTACATCTTCTACTACTATCTCTCTTTTTAACACTTTTTTTAGATATAAATATTTTAATATATCTTTTTATTTAAATAAATAAATAAGTTTACTTTTATGGTGTTTCTAACTCTGAATTAGTTTTTTCTATCTAGAGTTTCGATAGTTACTAATTAATTTTTTTTAACTCCCTTTTACTACGCTTGGCCTTAACTTTTTAAATGATCTTTTATCTCAAAATTCTCCATAATTCAAAAACTCTCTTCTTCGAAACTGGCGAAATCTGTAATTAAAATTTAAAATATAAATTAACTTAGTATGATCTAAATTAAATAAACTATTTTTACCTTTAAAAACTTAAAAAGCTTTGGAAATTTAAGTGCAGCCTTCCTGATAAAGTCATCACAGCGGTAAAATAATAATTACAAACTACCTCTTATTACTTCTAAGATTAATTAAATACTGAATATAACGTTTATAGTAATCAAAAGTATAGAGGCAAGAAGGCACAATACATAGAGTGGATTTTAATACAAGAAGATTACTAATATCAAAGAAAACATGATAGTACTTGTACATTTACTGTCAAGTCTATTGTATTTTAACTCTTCATATGGTTGTACTTTTCTTTAAATGATACTATAAGAGTACATAATAACTAAAAATAATGTGCCTTTTATTGTTTCATACTAATCAAAAACATTCAGTAATATAATGATTAGTATTTTTTAGAAAATGCTCACAAATTACCAGTAATAACATTTTTTTTTAAATTCATAATATAAAAATCCAAGCCTCTTCATCATCTTAATACTGCTTAACTAAATTAAATTAAATTAATTTAATCAAGAAAAATATAAAATATTCAAATAGTTACCTTTTCTTTGTATCTGTAAAGATATTAGAATATTAGAAGGGGAATAATTATTGTTTAAGTAGCCAAAACAGGGACTACATACAAATATACCCATCTATAAAATATTGGTGTATAGCACTCAAACTATAAATTAGAACTGATATAGAACGAGCCTCCAATTTCTCTTTAAGATAATTAATAAATAAATGTAATTATTGAAAGAGTAGCTAAGCAATTTAATTTTACCTGCATGATAAAACTTAAATTAGCTGAGTAACTAGTGAAGGTTGAAGGGATATAAATAGATATATAATAGAAACTGATATTGTAGAAATATCCAAAATTTTATTTTTAAATACCTTGAAGTAAATAGTCATTAAAATTACTAAGATAACCAAATAAAATAGTGGGATCATACTGGCATATACAAGCCTTGAGTAGACGAATTCTGATATCCTCATGTTATTTACAATAAAGCAATCTAGACTGAAAACAGCTTGCTATATTGGTTAGCCTAATGATGAAGCAAAAACGGAAAATTAAATTGGAATTTATATATCGAAGCTTCTTAAAAAAAGAATTAGTTAAATGTAATTAATCAAAATCTTTATTGCTATTCCTGATTATTGCTTGTTTTTTGTAATAGAGTGAGTAAGCTAAGGATTGAATAATGACAGGAATTTTAAAAAAGCCAAATCGTTAGAGTAGTTGAAGTAGCTTAGTGATTATATAAAAAGAAAAGTGATCATAGCAATCGAAAATATCGTGAATTTTATATAGCTATACTAAATCTCAGAACATTTTCCGCATACATCTGTATCAATATTAAAATATTATTATCCCCATTTTTCACCATAAATATCACAGCTACCACACAATGGTCCAACTCTTCCTTCCGAACATAAATCATCTCCTCCACCACTTCCACCGATACACGAGTTATAAGATTTATCACACTTAAAAATTATATCAGTAGTGCTATTTGTTCTCCAATACCCTTGGTTCATAACAATCTGATTCCCACCAGGGCATTCTTGCATATACTCAAAATTACATTTCATGCATTAAGTTGAGTAAGGCAACAGACTATACGAATTTTCTTAGCAAAGGATACATTGTTATAATGTTTCTTGGTACTACTCTCCAGCTACGCCTAATTTTGATAAAAAATAAAATAGGTAGGTAAGTATATAATTAGGTAGGGAATCAATTAATTAAGAGTTTCATTTTTGTAAATTTTTAAATAAAAAATCTATATTTTTAATATTGTTAAAATTAATAAAACAAATTAATAAACTGCCCTCCTTTCCCTATGATTAATTTCTATTTAAATTGGATAATCTAATAGAATTACATTTTCTGAGATTAATTTTAAGTTTCAGCTAATAACTTGTATCAAACTGTAGGAAGTTTCCACTTTCGTCATACATTGGAATCATAACATTAGCATATTACACAACTACATAGATTGTACTTCCAGGTGCAGATTAAAAGACGATTTTTTTAAAAGTAAAGGATTCAACATTAAAGTTAAATAATTCGTTGGTTTATCCTGTAACTGCTTACGAAGTCTGACTTTAACCAATCATAGTTGTATCAAGACTGATAATAGCTGGCATATTTGATGATACTGGATCCTTTTAATCAGGGATCATAAATGCATTATCTTAATCAATCAATCTTATCAAAATATAATCTTTTTTATTAATTTAGCTTGGTTCCCAATCATTAATTTCATAATATCCCTAATTGTTTTATTTTAATGGTTAAAGTTATCCAGACTCTTAATTAACTTTATAAGGAAGCAGTGATCTTGGAGTTGAAAAGATATTATCTGAGTGCAAAAGGGCTTTATTCTTTGCTATTTATGTGTTCATTAACATATTAAAACTAGCTTTTTATTTAAAAATTTATAAAAATGAAAATTCTAAATTTATTTAAATTAATTTTACTGCCATAAAGATACATTCCTCCTCCAATATTAGCCTTGTTATTAGAAATAATTGTGTTTTTGAATGTTGGTACACTAGTAAATTGTTGTTAATAGTAAATGCATACTGCCCCACCTACTCCATATGATTAGTTATATTCAAATATCGAATCATCTATTTCAATATTAAGGTTAGTTAAAGCTATGACACTACAATCAAATAATGATTTATTTTTTAAAAATTTATTAGATGCTAAGGCACATTTTGATGAATCATCTTAGCTTGATATATTAATTATAGAATAGCTATTAACTATTCCTTAAATGACAGACTGTGATAAGATTAAAGATTTAGAATAAGCTACATAAAATATTCCACTTGAGCAATCCTAGCATATTATGTTGTCAAATATAAGCTATGATAAGTTAATAGGATCATTTGTATTCTAGAATGAGAAAATACACTTTCTAGGTGAGTAAAACACTGATTTATAATACTACTGAATGAATTTTATTTATTTGTTGACTTTAGAATCATCCTTAATATATTATATTTGCTTCATCGTTAACTAATTAAATGTTATTTATGTATACTGTGTATCGAAAAAGGTTTTTAAGTAGATTTTTAAGCTCTAAAATGTATCTTTTGTCATAGATAAAATACCGTATGTCATTTTTAAAAATCTTGCAGATTATTAGAAGTTTAAAATTTAATTTTGTTAAAATATTAAGTTTCCGTATTGCTGAAAAATGTAAGAAAAAGTGAGTAATTCCTATTGAATTCTTGCATTCAGCTAAAATTAATTATTATTAATGTATTACTTAATAAAATTTAATGACTCTGTAAAATCACTTTAAAAGGTATTTCCAATTAATGACATTTTGTTATCATCCTTCTAAAATGGAGCTATAAAAATATTTTAAATATTTATTTTAAATAAACGATTATTTTGTTAAATATCTTACCTCTTACAAATCCACCAGTAACTGAAAAAACATTATGAAAATGAGAGTATTGTATTTAAATAGTACTTGGAATACTTCTTGATATAAACTGTAAGAAACCTCCTTAATATGTTGAGTAAACGTTTAAAACATCTATTTAATTGATCATTAAATTTATTGAAGTAGAAGAAAATGAGTTCACGTAAAGAGCTCCTCCTTCACCTTGTGCTTAAATCGAAGTTTTTAGATTATGAAACTGAGATTTATTAATGGTTAATGTAAAATCAAGAAGAGCATTAACTGCAATAGCACACCCATAGCTACAGTATGCATTTTAAAAATTTACTTATTCATGGTACAGTGATTTAAGAGATGCTCTTATAAATCTTACTTCATTTATAGCATTCTAAGGGATTGTTAATGCATAATTTAAGTTTGTGAATTAAGTTTAGAACATAAACAATTAATCAGATTATATATTTAGAGTAGGACCACTTTGAGAATTTATATATTTCATTTACAAATTTTGAAAGTAAAACAAAGAGTTTTCAGAGTGAATTTCTATGCAAGATGCTAAATAGTAGTCTGAATTAGCAAATAAATTATTGATATAGTTAAAAATTATGTCAAAAAAGTAAGTCTAAATAGGATAGTTTGAGCTAAATTATAAAATACCAGTGTTATCAGTAATTTAATTGGTTTTTGAAAAACTTATATTGATGAAATTTAACTACGATAATAAGAGTGTTGGTAAATTAAAATAGTCAGTATTTGCATTTGGTAAAGATTAAATCTTTTATTATATTTATGCTATTTGTAGCTAATATTAGTCTTATTTTATTAAAGATTAATCATAATTTATAAATTACTAATCAACTTATGAGCCTTCTATATACAAAGCAGGCTTTTTTCATTAATTTAAAAAGTTTTTTAATATTAATAAAAAAATATTCTTTTTATTTAATCAATAAAATGAGTAATATTTAAGTAAATTTATTTAAAAAGAGGAGGAAAACATAGAAATTTCTTATTTTATTTTCAATTGTGTTAGCTCCATTAATTATCGATTTATATATTATTTTGACTAAAATTAATTTCAGCTCATCCCCTCTTAAATAAATAAATACAAAATTTAAATATTTATCATTGAATTTAACTTAAATAAATAAATTGGATAATACCTAGTAAAAATTCATGTTTTTAAAAGATACATTAACAATAACTCCTCTGATTTTTACATTTCTTATGTAAAATCCAAATCCATCATTAGAAGTTGTCTAAATTTAGTTTGTAGCAAAGTTTCCAAGAAATTAGCAATTTGTTATTTAAAATATGTACACATTCTAAATCATGAAATAGTTGAGTTTGAAGTTGTTTTACACAGTAGACTTATCTATAGTGACAGACTAAGCATTTTTAATTAAAATAAAAGTAGGAATTATTTTAGAATCAGCATTATTTATTTTCAACCCTATAAATTAAATTAAAAATTAAAATAATATTTATTTATTTTTAATTTACCTTAGACTATTATATTTTGAAAGTTAACTTAAGAAATTAGTTGCTAGGAACTGCCAGTTAGATTGAAAATGGCAAAGCTTTATTGGAAAATACTATCTTATAACTAGATTGTTTAAAAGGATGCTGAGTAGCTTATTGGTTGGCTACCATTTGATTAAGTGAATGAAAATATACTGCTATTTTGGAAAAGATATTAATCAGGATTGAACCAAATGTTTGGATTTGAAAAAGTAAAAGAGGTAAAAGAGAATGTGTTAGAGGAAATTAAACCAGCACAATTAACTATTTGATACTGATTAACGATATTAAGTTTATTAGAAGTAAATTATTAAACATTGCTAAAATTAGTTAAGTAGGATTATTTAAAAATATTTTAAGACACTTAACTATTTTAAATTGTTACTTGAAATTATTAATTTAGTTACTAACTTTGTATTGAGCTATTTATGCTATCAATTTTGTTTAATAATGTTGAACTCTAAAATGTATTGCCTTTAATATTAAATTAATCTGCAAATAAGCTTCCTTAAATTGCTTGTATTTGAAATAAAATAGAGTTAGTCATCCAAGAATTTAATAGCATTAAATTTTATATACTAATAAATTTTATATTTTTATAATTTTAAGTATCTGATAGTAAATTAAACATCTTTGTGTTAGAAATGGCCTATCCTTATATAAGCAAATCCTATATTACTAGTTTATTTACTTGTTATAAGTCAAATTCAATGTTTAAATATTAATTTTAAGAGTTAGCTATGGCTTGAATTTGTTATTGTTGCAATCCTGAAATAAACTAAACATTTTTCATCTCGAAAGTGCAATTAAAAAGTGTACTACCTAGATGAATTTTTAATGTCGTTTGTATGATTTAAGATTACTAGCTTGTTTAAATAGCAGCAACGCTGTAAAATTATATGTTAGCTAACTTTATTGTCTAAAATCCTTGGAAAACCATCTCATTTTAAGTAATAAATTTTAAATTCTCTTTCCCAACTGCACCATTTTTAGGATTTAAAGATTTGAATTATATTTAAATCTTGTTAAAATTCATGATTGATTATGCTATTTTAGTCTCAAATTGAATTTAATTTGGTAGGATACAGAATTTCTTGATTTAAGTACCATCCTAAAATTAAATAGATTGATCTTAATCTTGAATGACTAAAATATCAAAATTAATTTCAGAAACATTTTCTTCATTAAGAACTTAAATTATTTCTCTAATTTTTGTTTAAAATAATAATTGTTTATTTTTTTATATTGAAAATTGAAAAGTTTACTGCTAATATTTGAAAGAATCATAATAGTCAAAGTCTACTCTTAATTTATCAACTGTATTTACCTCTTTGATCAATATTACACCAGGGTTTATATTTCCGATAAATATATTTGAGAGGTCTACTTTCATATTTGTTAAATATTAAGATTGGTCATGGACATAAGTGCTATCGTATTGACTTCTGCATTCAATAACTCTTACAAATGTAATTTTTTTCCTACATTATGGATTTGTCGAAGGACAAACTGTGCAGCTTTAAATGTTAGCATCGAAATAGACTTGCAAATTATCAAGAGGTTTTTGATTTGCATCACATTTGTAGTTTTATCCTCCAAATTTAAATCCATATTTGCAAAGTTAATCAGGTGTCTTGCATAGTAAACATTTATTAGTAAATTGTTTAAAGTTATCATTTGATTAAAAGTAGGGATTCATTTAATATATTTCTTAACTTGTTCTTTCTTAGCATACTTAGCAATATCTGGAACACTCTACACATTAATTATTTTGCTAGTTGATTGTCTAAAATACTTGAACACTATAAATCTTTTTAATGTTATATTAGCTTGTAATTTATTTAGATTTTTAAACACAAGAGCTGCATTAACTTGGCTTATTAAACTGATTACTGCATTTATTTACAGATTGCTATGGTACTTATAGACAACTTTAATATGGTTAAAATAAAAAAATATTTTAATAAATATCTAAAATTAATAATTATTACTCAGTTGTGCATGTTTAACCATTTTAATCAACACAAACACCTGTTTTTAGTTAAGAAGTGCAGCTCTAACAAAAAGGTGGAAGAACTAATTGCTCAGATGTGCTATTATAATTATCTTTTACAAATAAATAAAATTTTTGATTAACTGCTAATAAATATTACTCTGATCATAGAAAGGGTTATTTAAGACAACCTAAATGTTGAAATCTTATCCATTTTGATAATATATGTTGCATTATTTGCAGATAAAAGGATTTTCATAACCCGTGCTATATTAATCAATGGCATTGTCGCATCTGATACATCCATTCAAAGGTGAAGGAGTATAACCTATTGATTTAGTTAACAAATAATCAAAAAAAATTTTCAAAAAATTTCTATTTGTTAATTTTGTAAAAAAATATTTAATTGAAAACTTCTCATTTTTATTTTAGACATAATAAGTAGTATTGATTTAAATATTTTCTATTAATACAAACTACTTAAAGCTACTTTTAAACAATTTTTAATTTGGATTTAGGTTTTTTAAAAACATTAAAATTCAGTTAATAAATTTGCAATTTTTAACAAAAGCTAATTGTTATTGAGCCTTTTGAATTTGTGTTTTTGGATGATTAATATATAACAATTAATTAATTGTACCATTTTTTTGTTGATTAATTTTGGGTCTATTAGTAATTATTCTATTCATAGATTGATTTGAATATTTTTTACAATTTTAATTATTATTATATAAAAAGTGGCTTAGAATTTTATTTTTTTAATTACCATCTTAGCATTTGGAGCACTGAGCAATCTATGTTCCATTTACGAAAGTGTAGTAAAAGCTTATGCATTTTTTTAAAGTTAGAGGGACTTGCATGTCACATTTTCTATTTTTTATTCAAATTAAGATTTTTAATAATTTTTAAAATATATTTATTTATACCTGGTCTAACTATTAAGATTGATTTAAAAACCAGAATTTAAACACTCGTAGCATTAAATATCTTATTGCGCAAATGTATCTCCTATCTGTCTCCACTTCGTGCATTATGGATCATATGATTGCAAATTCGAGGATTATTAACATGTACCTAACTTAGTTGTTATGTAATTGGGAGAGCAATAAAAACATTTTTTTTATAGAGTACCAGATGAGGATTAGTAATAAAACTAATTAGATAAAGTATAAAATTCTCCAGTTCCTTGTTAATCTCCGTAATAACATTTTTGACAGTTAGGGATATCACAAGTATCACACGATTAGCCAGTATATGAAAGAAAGAAAGGTTAATTACATATTTTACAATAAATACTATACTGAGATTAGCTACTTGGATTAATAACTGTTGGATTTTCAGTGTGATTTATTTTATAGAACTAATCATTTTTTATATATTAACAAGCTATGCAGTTGCTAATTTATTAAGAACAATCTAAACATTATGTTAAATCTAATGAAGGTATCATCATAAATCTATTTTATTTACATTTTAAAATTGTTAATTTAATAAAATCTTTAGCTAGTAATTAATTTTTAATATCTAATCAAAGATCTTATTATTAAAAGTATATTTTACTAGCTAATTTTTCAAAAATTAAGAAAATTTAAATTAAATCAAATGAAATTTATGTAATTAATCTTAAGGTTTAAAATTAGATGTTTTAATATCTTATAGTCACCAACTAGAATGTGTTATTTTTATATTTCAGTTAATAAAATTTTTCGAGAAAATAACTTTCAGAAAATTTGTTTGAGAATATATCATTCTTTTCAAATATTAATTTAATGCATCAAATAAATACTCTTTTCTGTATTTTTTTTAAATTTGAGTTATTTTGAAAAAAATAAAATGAGAAATTTATTTTCGTAAAACCTCAAATTCTCATACCTTCATTTCCTTATTCAATAAAGACCAAAAAAATAAATTAAAACTGAATTTATTATGGGAGAAAAAAAATTTTTATCTCAATTAATTAATGAGGATTTAGGGAATTTGGTATTTTGAATAGTTAAAATCAAAAAGATAATAACTAGTTTATGGCGATTGATTTTTAATTTAACACATATTTTGGATGTAATTAAATATATTTTTTTTTTAGACTTTTAATTAATTTAAAAATATAGTAATTACTCCTATGATTGACAGAAATTACATCTCAAAGATATTCCAGCAGACTGCATTTATTAACTAGTTTAATATTAACTCCATAGCTAGGGTTATAAATTTAAGTTTAACAAGTTAGATCCATAATAACATTGCTAGCAATTAGGAATTAAACTTGAACAAAGCACACATTAATAGCTTTAATTAATTGCATATCCTCCATTACACTTTAAACATTAAATATTTTAGTTCGAGTCTTATGAGCACTATGCACAATTTAAAGGACATTTTATAATTTTTTAAAGTTAATTTGTTTATACAAGAGAATATCCAGCTTTTAGCTTAATATATTTCTCTACAATATCTGGATTTGAAATAACATTCTGTATGCAGTCAGGGTCTTAGCTTACAGAACTAGTATTATAGCAATAGTTTAATATATAATCTGTATATTAGATTTTGAAATTTGTTTGATCTATATGATATACTTATACAAATAAATCAGACTTATCAACATAGACCTTATCAAAAGACTCTATAACAGTTTATTACTAGTTAATCTTAATCCTATTGTATGAAATGCTACACGATCTATACTAGCTCCTATTTTACATTAATACACAAAAGCTCAAATTTAAAATATTATTTTAGGAAATTACCAATTGTTTGGATCTTAAATACATTCTGCGCATTAAATTTAATCTGGCTGCAAAAGGTTAAATTAAGGGCTTAGTTATTTAAAAAGGCTTATAATTTTTATTTTCTTGAATCAAAATTACCATAGAAGGCATATTACAGAGGATTAAGACTGATAAAGAAAATATCCTTGCTAACACACTTAGCAATTACCATTCAATTAGCATGTTTTACACCCATTTTAATTACTACAACTATCTTAAATTTATACTGTTTATTCCTATACTGTTTGAATACTTGTAGTAAAAATTAAAAACTGATAGACAAGAATAGGAATATTAATATTACCCTTAAATGTTGATATCATAATAAGGCACAAATTAAGCAATTACTAAAACTGAATTGAGGATAAGGGCTAAAACTGAAATCATTAAATTTATTGCTTGTTGCTTTTTTATTATATTCATAGTAATATTTTTGCATTGTAATATTAATTAATTAACTTTTTTAAAGTTAAGTATATAGCTATTTAGATGGTTGATTAATAACTATCTTAATTAATAACAATCAATAAAGCACCAAATTACTTAGGTTTTTTTTTTAATTAATTTCAATCACAATTCTCTTTGATAAAAAGTTATTAGTATTTCGAGAATCAAAAAGATATTAATTACTATCAAATATATTTTTTAAGAATAATTTAAATAAAAATATCATTTTTTATCTTCATTCATTTAAAGTTTTTTCATCATTAGGATTTATAAATTTGAGTATTTTTTCATCTAAATTGCATAAATAATTATTTGACTTTTCAAAAAAGTATTTTAAATATATTCTGTTAATAAAAATTGAGTATGATTACAAAATTATACTGTTTATTTTATATTATTAGTAAAGTCTACAATCTTATTTTTAAATATATTTAAATAAAACTAATGAGAAAATTATATTTTTTAACAAAAAATATTCATACTGACAAAGAAGATAAAATACGCCTATCAGTTTCTGTTATGTTTTATTTTAATTTTATTCTATCAAGGAAATATTTAAATTGAAATTATTGTTGCTTTTTACACTCTTGTATTTAAAGCTATCTTTCGAGGTGACTTTGTCTTTAATCTTTTATTAGAAATTTTAAGGTAAAAAACTAAATGAGGATAATAAGAAATATTTATTTACTTGAAGTCAGATGAATATCAGATTTTGCGCTTTCTAGATTTAATTAAGTACCTGTAAGTTAAATTGCAGCTAATTAATCTGTGGTGAGCATCATCATAACTGATTTTTTCAAGAAAATTAAATCTTTATACATTGCTACTACATTTAGCTATTCATTTATTTGGTTCAGTAGTTCTGTTTATAATTTTTTATATTTTCCCTAATCTGATTAATTAGGATTTACTTGTTTTCTTCCTAGGCACCATCTATTCAAATAATTAATTTAGTTAAGTATTTAATAAAAATTCGATAATTATTAAATGTTACTTGTAAGAAAATATTCTTTTTCTCAATCTTTTTGATAAATTTTCATTCTATAAATGGCTGAAGTTGGAAAGTTCTTGAGATGATGTTACATTTTTTGTATTTATTTTTTCATCAATAGACAAGTCTTTTCTACTTGTTGTTTATAAATGAATTTTTGAATCTGTTTAAGAATACAATTATTTTTTATTTATTAATACTAATTTGTTAATGGTAGCTGCTTGGTCTAATTTTTTAAGACTAACAGGTTCGCTAAATTTGATATCTTAGTTTTAATTTTCATTAAATTTATTGTTTGAAGAAAGCTAAATGAGTGAATAAATTTAATCCTTCTAATTGATTAAGTTAATTTAATCACAATTTTATTAAATTTTGTCCTTAGTAGATTATTAATTTTATTTAAAAAAATTAATTTAGCTGTTTTTACCGCTCAAAATACTTTTCTGTGAGTAGAATTAAGGTGATTATTAAATAACATCGGCTATTAAAATTGCTTCATCTTTTTTAGAGTCAACTTTATCTTTATTTTCCTTTTTTAAATTTAGTTAAATCTTTTTGATTATTTTTTTTTATTTAGCAGGATTGTGTGCCACATATAAAGATTAGCTTTTCTTGAAATTTCTGCACTTTTTCAATGCCTTTTTATCATCGGTTAGATCAATTTAAAGCATGACTTTGCTAGATCTTTGTGTGTTGGCTAGAAGAAATTATGTGTTAATATCCTCTGTGGTTTACTGCTTAGCATTGGGGTTTTATTGACCTTTCACTTTTGAGACAGGAAAGGCTTGAATTTAATTTTCTAAAATATCCTCTTCTAGAACAATTGACTCCTCCTCTATTTTATGCTAATTAACTAAATTCTTAGAACCAAGCAGTTCAAGGTAAGTTTTTTAGTATAAATTTTAAAGCATGATCAAAGAAACATCTTAAATTATAACCTTTTTTGAATAATATCTGGCTATTGCTCCGATTCCAAGTAGAACACTTAAGGCGCTGTAAAATATAGCTAAAACTTCTAAGAAAGTTGGGTATTAAATTTAAATATGAACGATCGACCTAATTAATTAAAAAATAATCATATTAATTCACTATAACTAATTTGTACTATTAATTATATTTGGCAAAACCAAAATACTTAAAACTTATTTATTAAGCTATGCTGAATTTAATTCATTTCTAATGTTTTTTTGATTGATGCGTTTAAAAACATTTTTATTAAATTTTATAATATTATTTCGATTATGTAAAATAATTGGAAAAATCTTTTGTTCTGATATAAAATAATTAAGAATTAGTTAAAGAATTACTCTAATACTTCGACAGAAAGTTGTAGTATTAATTTTTGTCCAGTTTTCTTAATAAATGTTTCTCTATTAATTGCTCTTTCTTCTTAAATATAATCGATGGGAGAAGTAAAGGAATGTTTGTATTAAATAAAAGGACCTTGCTAAACAGTTGTGATTTATTTTTACGTTTTAAGTCTTGTGAATATAAAATGATCGCCTTAAAGATAAATCAGAACGTTTTTGTAGTTGACTTAGACTTCTTTAGATGTTGTATTATATTGTGAAGTATACATTTTTATATGCATATGACCACTATCGTTGTTAACTATTTTATCAATTTCTTCCTCATCAGCACAGTTTTCAGGTATGAAAGTTTTATAGGTATCTTAATCACTGCATCTGTACATCGTTAATATTAAGTTGATTTTGGAGTTTTCTTAAGCATTTAATTATAAATATTTTTGCTTTAAGTTTGAGACATCGAAGCATCGATAGCCTAGCAATTTTTCACTTGTACATTTGAAATTAGGAATTTCTATTATCTGTGAATCAACAGAGTCTTAAATAAGTAAATAGCTTTAGTAAACAAAGTATATTTTATTTGTTTATTATTCTAGCATTTGAAGTGTGGTGTTGTTGTTTACGAAATAGCTAAAACCAATAAAATTATTCTCAAATCCAATCTAAATTTAGTCTTCTGTGAGGAAAGTTTGAGTTTTGTATTTAGGCTCAATTTAATTTGAAATGTATTAGAAAGTTAAGTATGCAAAATAGAGCATAGAGATAATAATCACTGCTATTGAAAGAAACCCTCCAAAGCAAGAGCGTTTGTTAGGCTGATCCTTGCTAATATTTAATTTAAATTAGCTAGAAAACAAATCAAAATTTTTAAACTTCATAGTTCTTTTAACTAAGATTTCTACTTAATTTTTAATTTAATATAATTTGATTACTGAAAATAAATCTTAGCTAAATTAAATAATATTCTTTTTATTATTAACAATAACTTTTACATCAAAATGTGTTTTTATCAGAGTAATTTTGTTTCATCCTAGCACTATTTATTTCTAATCATTTAATTGCAACATAATACTAATTGTTTACATATCACTAACATTTTAAATCTTATTTTTATAGCATTTGCTTTGCAATTTTTTACTTAAGCAGCACTTAACTATTATTATTGAATCAAAATCGCTTTACTTTTATTTTTGCTAATTTAGATAAAATCTAAAAAAAATGAAATAATTAAATACTTCCTTTTCCTTATTTTCAAATTAATCTCTACTTACATTTTAAATTTATTTCAAAAAAGGTTTCAGCTCTATCAATCAAAATAAAAAATTTTGTTCAGAATTCTATTTTTATAAAATAGATATTTTCTTACTATCCTCATATATTTCTGAACGCTGAACAATTTATTTGTAATAGTGCTAAAAATCTTTTTTTTCAAGAAGACAAAGCTGCAAGTTTTTCTTATTTTTAGAATTGTTTGACAATTTTTTAATTTTTCTAAAATCTAAATTATAGATCCATTATTTTATTTATTTTCAAGTTAATATATATCATCTTACTTAATTTTTGTATAGAAACTGAGCATGATTAATATTTTTTATTTTATGAGAAATTAAAATAAATAATTAAATTTGTAATAGTTTATATTACTTGTAACAGCTACTGAATAATTATGTTCTACCATAATTCCTATTATTTATTTAAAATTGCTTAATTTATTTTATGGACTATTTATTTTACACTTTTATTCAAAAAACAAAACAGCTATTATTAACATAAAAGTACAAATAAATTGCAATTTATTTAGTCACATTCTTACGATATCTTAATTAATAATGATATTAAAAAAGGTCTAATTACTTTAGAAAAGCAGCCTATAAAAGTTATAAATTAAATTGATTTCCTAAATCGTTTTTGTTGAAGTTAATTTAGATTAAAAACAAAAATGATGCTTACTTTATTTAAACTAAATAAAAAGAAAAATATTTAAAGAAAAAAACAATTATTAAAAACACAGAAAATCATTATCAAATTAAAAATAAACATTTACTAGCCTAAAGGCTAGCTATTAGTTAAAATAGATTATATTTTCACAATTAAATAGACTCACTCCTTAAATTTTTTAGGTAAAATTAACTTAGATAAATAATAAAATGCTTATCAATTTAAATTAAATAAAAATATTTAACAAATAGTTATTAAAATTACTTAAGATTAGTTTTTCATTAAAAAATAAGCATATTAAATAATGATTAAATTTTAAATTATTTCAATTTTTATCTATGAAAATGAAATTCAAATAATATTTTATTTTTAATAATTATTTTTCTGTTTTTAAAAATAAATTTTTCATTTTATTAAGTTTTTAAAAAAATTAAAAAAGTAACAAATAATTTGAATTGATGAGCTAGCACTATGCGAAAACTATAAAATTAGAGGATAGTAAGATAGGAAAGACATTTCTATTAACAATTTTATGATATTTATTATTACTAAAAAGTCTTTTGATTTATATCAAATTCATTTTATATAAATGATGAAACTATTTTAAAAGCGCTTATTTAATTCTCAATATATTTTGAAAGAAATTCAAAATAGTGATTTGGAGCGTTGAAATTTAGAAAATGTTTAGATTATTAAATTTCTATATGAAGAGAAAAAATTAATTAAAAATTCACAATAAAATTTATCAGAATAATTCAAAATTTATTGGTTTTTAATTTTGAAGATTTTCATAGTAAGTTTTTATGCAGCATAATTACCCTTCTATGGCTTTTCAACAGAGCAAAGCAAAATAACCCAGCAGCAATTTTATAAAATTATGGTTTGTTAATTTAAATGAAAAGTTATAAAAGCAATCAACACGTTTCACTTAAAAAATTAAATATCTTTAAATAAAACTGAAATATTTAAATAATATACAAAAACAAAAATAAAAACAAAAATGGGCTTAAACAATCCTACTTTAGAGCTAGAAGCTGAAGGGAAAGACAAGAAATTTATATAAAAAATTAACAAAGCAAGATTGATGGCATTCCTCGTCAAGGTAAATGTTGCTTCTTCTAGGATTTAGAATGCTTACAAGAATCTCAAGAAAAGAAGATAATTTTACAAAATTCTTGAAAGCATGAACTAATCTGGTGCTGGTGCAGAAAAATCTCAGTTTATTGAGTTGCTTAGTAAACTCTAGCTAGATAATGAATAACAATGATCAGCTTAAAAAAAAAATTTTTTAATGATTGTACAAATAAACCAAGCTATGTTTTGTGAATGTATTATGGTGAAAGGCTTTTTCGATTTAATCAAGGAAAATATGCAACAAATAGTGAATATATTTTTGTAAATAAATTGAATAAAGTTTTTTTAGTAGATAAAAAATAAATAAACATTGGATATTTATAAATTTATTCAAATATAATTTTATTTTTCATAAATTGTCTTTTTATAATAAACAAATATACACACACAATTATTCAAATATCCACTCAATGATCCATTTTGTTGTATTTTGTTGTACTGTATTTCCTATAAATTATTTCATAATAACATTTTTTTATTTATTCTTTTACAAAAATTTTTTAAATACTTTAAAACCCGCTTTGATATATTTATCAATTAAAAAGAAAGATTTATGACATATGTTAGCAAGGTAAATTTTGCTTCTTTAAGATTAAGAATGTTTGTTTATTTGAATCTTAAGAAAGAAGAATATTTTACAAAACCCTTTAAATCAAAAATTAAGTTGAGTCTATTACAAAAAATTTTTATGAGTAGCTTATCAAACTTTAGCTTTAATATTTTATTACCATCCATTGTGTTGTCATTAAAAATATATTTCCTTTAATAAAGGAAAATATGCAATAAATTTTAATTTTATTTATGTATGCAAATAAATATTAATATTTTTTTTGTGAATAAATAAATAAAATAGGGTATTTAGATATTAATGTATGTATGTATTTTATATACACATTTATTTACGATATTATTTTAACTAATAAGTTCATTAAAATCTCCACCCTACGATCCATCTAGTTGTATTTCCTTGAACTATACTTCCTTCAAATATTTCCAAATTTACTTTTTTATTTTAATATTCATTTACAAGATTTTTTTAACTACTTTAATACTCTTTTTAATCTTAATCAATCTCCTAGGTATTTTGTGACTCTTTTTTTTCTTGTTAAGATTGCATTTATGTTGGAATGGTTTAAAATTCTTCTTCTGCTATTTCATTTTATTAGAAACTATCATTACTTTTCCTTACTTAAAACTTAGAGGCTTCTTTATCATTATCATAATTTGCATTTAAATTTTGTATATTTTATTATTTTAAGAATAAAACAAACTGCTCAAAACTCGCCTATTTGCCAACCAAAGAAGTAAAGATTTTAATTTGATTTGCAAATATCTTAGATTCTTCAAATATCTGCTACAAAAATTACAGCTCTCCTCCTTCACAAATATACTCATTTTCTCTCATTTAGGCATTTATCCAGATCTTTTTTTCTTCGTGTTCAGAAAAAAAAGGAGGATTGCACATAGAGAAAGAAATGTCTCCATCTGATTTTTATATGATATCTTTAAAAATATTCCCTTATGATTTTCTTAACTCTACTTTGTTTTTTAGCTAAGGATTATTGTTGACAATTTTTTAAGCATTCTTAAAAGAATCCTCACTCAGTTCAGTGGCTATAAACGACCAGTTGTATTTAGAAGATCCAAGAATGGGGTAGATTGCACTGGCTCCAGTTCCAATATCAATTGCTTTAATTTGATTGTTTTATTCACTATTTATTTTTAAACTTTACAATTTTTTATGAATCCACTCCAAATAATTTAATCTTGATGGTATAGTAGGAATGAGTTAATCTTCTGGCATATCCCAATATTTTATTTTAAATTATACTGCTAGAATTGCTTGATTCAGAGTCTTATGAGCAGCTGTATTTGTCCAGTCTATAGTTGTCCTCCCTCTTTCATTCATGAATACATAGTCATTTAAAGGAGGATAGTGGATAGCAAGCTCATCAAAATCCCATTAAAATCTTTCTTAGACTTCCCTATTCCCTTTTTCTTAATTTTACTACTAGTTATAACTCATTCTGTGCTATTTAGCATCTCCTCTATCTCTATTTCTATAATGATGCTTATTGTTGTTAGAGAATTACTTCAGCTTTTTATCATTTTAATTGTTGCTTTTTGTTATATTTTTTTGTTTTTAAGGAAAGTTTGACTTATTATAATCCATTGTATCTATAAAAAATATTGAATTTAATTTTTGTTTAATATAAGAAGGATTAATTGATATTATTAATCAAAACTAAATAAAGGCAGTATCTTAAAATATTTCTAATTTTTATTATTTTAAAATATTTAACAATGAGTTAATGTATAGGGTAAGATGTAGTTAATGAATTCCTTCATATATGCATGTTTATGGGTTGGATTGGTCTGCGTACAAGTATTTGAATGCATATTGAAATGGTTTTTAAAGTGATGAAAATGAATGAAGATATTTAGTTTGAGAAAAATCAAAGTGAAAAGTAAAGAATAATATTTATATAATTATTAATAAAAGCTCTTAATTTTAGGTTAAGGAAAAGAAAAGAATAATAAATAGTATAAGAAAGATATTGATATGGGTGGCTTCTAGAAATATCCTATTCCTCGTTACTTACACGTCGGTTAGTGGATTGTCAATAGAAACTGGAAGTGGAATACTTTCCATATGTTTTTCCCCACTGCCATTCTTTGCTTTATGGTTTGGAGAAATTCTATGATAACAACAGTACAATCATATTTTATTTTTGCAATTAGCAAATTAACAAGCAAAATAGCTATTAATCTGCAAATAAACTAATTCTTGTAATTAAATCATTTTTTAATAATAGGCAAAACCACCTAATTACGGTGAATACGTTGATCCTCAAAGCCCTGTTGCTCCCAAGGCTATCAAATACTGAAAATTAACATAAAACAATTAAAAATTATTATTGTAAAGGAATTTGGTTATAGCAATTAAGAATTTCAGCTAAATTTACGAAATCAGCATTCAATATGCCATAAAAGAGCTTTAATATTAATCTATGTAGTGTTTGTTATTAAGAGCTTCATTTATTCGTATTCTTTTTAGCTAAAGAGATAGTAATCAACTTACATTTTTTTTAATAAATAAATAAACAAATAAATTTTTTAGCAGATAAAAAGAGATATAAGTGAGATATTTAATAGCAGTAATTTACCATTCTAAATATAAAAATATGGGTGAATATATATAGTTAAATATATGCATATTATTATAGATAAAACATTTACTTTATTCACTCAAATTATTTTATAATAAGAAAATTATAATTTATAAAATAATTTAAGAATATTTACCATAATTTAGAATAATAACTAGATGCTTATTGTAAATAGCACATTTTTATTTATTTATATTTTTCAATAAATTTTAGTTTAAATTGAATTGAAAAAAAAAATATTATTCCTTTTAAAGAAACTTATTAAAAAATAATTTTAATGAAAAATATGTATTCATTAAATAGCAAAAACAAAAATATAAAGTTAAACAAATATTTTTAAATAGCTGCTTAATAAAAACTAAATACAATTTGAAATAAACTGGTGAATGAATGAAAATAAGATAATGAAATTAATTTCTTATAATGTTTTTTTTGAAAATAATTTAATTTGTTTTATTTTAACTAAAATTGATGAGTTTTTACTAGCTAATTTCATCTTAATTTCAAAATAGTTAAAGCAATTAAAATTGTTAAACGACTTCATTTGCTCTTCCTAAAAATTTATGACTGATTGATTGATTAATTATTTGTGATAAAAGTTTCTATTAAACATCAAAAATTTAAGTGAGTGTATAATTTTTTATAATTTGCATTAAAATAATAAATAACTTATCTGAAAAGCAAAGCAAATTATTGAAAATCAGTACATATTAAGAAAGTAGAATAAACTCGTTCAGCAAAGCGATAAAAAAGCAACAAGAAGAAAAGAAGATTTGATAAACACTAAAAAATGGATTTAACTTAAGGATTAGATTATAAAGAATTACAGAAAACTCTTATTTAGTTCTAAAAGGCACAGATGTAGCTTGAGAGAACTGGCAAATTATCTCCTTTGAAATAATTATCTCCATTCAAAAAGAAAGAAATGGTTAATTTCAAAGCTCTTGAAGAAGCAGGCTTGATTAGTAATAAATATATTAAATTTTATATAGATTTTTACCACAAATTTAAATTTGGTTTTATTGCAAATTATAATTACTTATGCATTTATATAACTAACTGATGAAGCTAATTGATTATTTAAATTATATTAGATTTGAACTTTCCTTCTTCCAAGGAAAAAGTGTAAGGAGTCTAAATAAGTTTAGAAGATATAGAAAAGGCATTTAAAATATTAGATGAAAAGAATGGAGGATCCAAAATTTCTCTTCAAGAATTAAAGAGAAAAATTCCAGACCTCAATCCTAACTTCCCTTTAAATGAAATTCCTGCGTTGACTTAGGGTAAGTCTGAAATAAAATCAAAGGAGCTTTTCGAGCTTCTAAAATAAAATGAGTTAGATCACTTTGATCCTTTATAAGAAGCATTTAACCTACTCGACCCTAATAAAACAGACACCCTCGATATGGGTAGACTTAAAAAGGTTTTCTAGGTACTCGGATACGCTGACTTAGATCCTAAAGATATTAGTATCCTTGAAGAATGCTTAAACGTTAAAGGTGAAAAATCAGGAAAAATTACTTTAAAGGACCTCAGAGAAATATTCGAAAATGAATGAATGACTGACTGACTGACTACATGGCAAGCAGCTTAATTTTAAATAAACAATATAAAAAAATAAGATTAAAACACTAAAGATTAATAAAAAATACTAAATTAATGTAAAATTTCTAATATCACATTGCTTAAAATTATAAAATATAAACTAAAGCCCATTTATATTTTATCTGTATTCAATTTTAATGAGTTAAATTGTTGGCTCTAATTAAAATCCTATGAAATTATTTTAGTAAATTTTACAATTAAATTTCTAAAAAAATAAAACTAGTATTTTACCTATTATTTTAGAGTTAAAAATATAAATTTTAATAAAAATAATTAATGGAAAACTCATTTTTTTTAGTGTATTAAAATTTATTATTTAAGATAGTTAAAACATATCTACATATTGCTAAAATGGAACTTAATTATTTTTTTATGCTAAAAATATTTTACAAAGCAATAAACTCTACATATTTTTTAAAAATTGACAGTTTTATTTATTTATTAGTAAACATTATGTTTACTTTAAACAATATTTGAGATTTATGATATACCTTTAAAGGGTATTTTCCTTAAAAATTTATCTGTACAATAAGAAGCTTTTTTTGAATTTCTTTAAAAAGTTATCTAGTTTTTCATAAAAATAAGAATTATTTTTTAAAATTATTTAAATTATCTTTAAATAGCTGATTTCATGAGATGACTTTACATCCATTTTACTAGTTTTTTATTTTATGATTAAATTTTTAAATGAATAAATTTATTTTTTAAATAATTTTTAGATAACCAAATTTAATTTATATTGTATTACTAATTATTAATTTGAAAGTATATTATATCTAATACATTTTTTCTTATTGAATTAGTCCAAATGATTTTTTTAAATCAACTCCATTTTATTTAATTAATATTTTGTAATTAATTCTAACTAATCAAATTTTCTTCTTTTTTTTTGAAAATAATTAGAAACAGTGGTGATCAGATTTTCTAATGAAATTCGATTCAAATTAATTTAAAAATTTACCACATATGATATGTTACTTAGAAAAAATCGATGTAAGTTATATTATATTTAAAATATAAATCGAAGGATATTAAGAATTAAAAATAATTTTCGTTTGGTTGTTTTTCTTAGCTTAATTTTGTTTTACACAAAAAATATCTGTTATAAGCTGTTTGATAAAGATCTTAATAGCATAGTCAAAATAAAGGCTTTAGAAAAATTAAATTATTTTTATATTAATATTGGTTTTTTTATCATCGAAATTTTATATCGACTTTAATTTGTTAGTTTAACTTTCAAAGGACATATTTTTGATGGTAAGTAATTAAATATAATAAATTTCTTATAATTTTAACTTTTGAGATTCAATTTTGATCTAATTAAATACTTTTTTGAAATAAATAAATTAGTAATTACTATTTAGAACAATAAGTGATAATTAGTAAATAATTTTAAATTTTTTTTATTCAAAGTATGAGGATCTTATAAAATATATTAAATCAATCAAATTTTGAAATAATTAAAACACAAAAATTAATTTAAAAAACACAAAAATTAATTTAGAAAAAACAAAATATTTTTTTAAGTTGTTTTGATATTTAACTTTCTAATTAATTTATTAGCAGTTGAAGGCTACTTTTGGTGATTGAAGCGTGCTCAGGATTGAAATTTGTAAAACTGAAAGAATTTATAAAATCAAATTTTAATATTTTCAAAAATAAAAAGAAAATATTGAAATGAATGATAAATTAGATGCAAAATACATTCAAAGTTTATATGTATGTATGTATGTTAATATATATGACCAATGATAGCTTGTTTGTTTATTTGTATTTTGAGAGGTTTTGAAAATTGCTTGTATTTTAGATAGAAAAATGAATAATAAAAATAAAAATAATAAAAACATATTGAATATTATTAATTAATTAGTTATAAATATTAATAAAACAATAAAAAGCAAACAAACAACTGCAAATTTAATTTTTAAGATGGATATTTATAGATTATCTAGCGACCTTAAGTACGTTAATCAAATTGGAGTTACCTTAAACGTAGATGAAAAGTCAGCTAGCTTATTTCATTTTATTTCAAGCATGATTTAGAGATCTGTCTGTAGAGAAAAGTGAGCATAACATAGCACTAACAAAAATAAAAATAAAGATTTTTTATTGATTTAAAATGATACATTTGTATTTTAAACAATTGAAAAGTTGGAATGTGCTGATTGCTTATTATTCTTTACAGACAGTTAGAATTTTATGATATTTATGGAGTTTATAAAATGTCATTATTAAATAAATAGGTTAAAACTTGAACTTTCTCTTTTACAAATTACTGAAACCGAAAAATTTGATAATATACTTTTCTGGGGTAAAATTAATGGAGTAAAATTTGATTATTACATTGCCGTCGGCTTGCACTTCAAAGGAAAGTTCGAATTCCCTACCAAGAAATTCTACTGGGCCAAGTAATCAATCAAGCTTAAAAAATTATTTAATTAGCAATACTACAAAATAAACAATAAAATCAGGATGGATGGATATTAATCTAAATAAAGAAAAGCTTAAAATACTATCATTTAATAATTTTCAATTAAAATTATAGGAGCGATACATTTGTTTTTGATGAGTTACCTGAAATCAATTTAGAATATAGAGCTCAAGTAGATTCATTCCGCAATTTATTCACTGGTGATCATAAGTTTGTTTTGATTCCTCTTCCTGAAGACTAACAAGGTAAGCTTATATATATATTTATAACAAACTTTTAAAGAGATAATCAACAAGAAAAAAGAATATATCTTTTGTTATAATAATATCAAGATTTACTATTTAAAACAAGCTAGATGAATTATTTTTATTACAAATCAATGTAAACAGTTAATAAATTTATAAAGGTTCTTTCAAATTTTGAAACTTGAATAGATATCAACCAAATGAATATTTAAACAAATTTAATATGTTTGTTTGAAATTTTAAATTGCTTTTTGTATTGTTAAAAGCCGAAGAATAAAACTAAGAACAACCTGAAGGAGAAGAAAAACCTGAAGATTCAGATGAAGAAGAAAATATTAAAGTTAAACCAAAGGCCTTCACTGAATTGGATCGTTTGGCTTATGTCGTTCGTGCTATTGAAAATGACTGCGCCTTAGTTCCCGTTGGTGCCTTTAAATTAACTCCTACTCACGAATTAAGATATAACGACTCTTTCAGAGGTGCCTCTCTTGACAGTGTTTCTAATATTAACACTTACTAACATTTTAGAGGTAAAAATTATTTTCTTTAAATCATAATTTTTAAAGTTTTCAACTTAATTTAAAACAGCTCCTTAATCTGAAGAAAAGAAGAAATTCATAGGTAAAAATAAATAGCTAAAATTTTACAATTTTAATTTTCAATTTTATTTTTTATAATATTTTATTTAGCTCGTGACGATGCCCTTTTCCACTTCAACTTCTTAGACCCTATTGAACACGATTTACCTAAGGGCTGCTGGTCTGTTTAAATCGACTCCTCAAAAACCAGTGTAAAAATATTTATTTTAACCATTCGATTTAAATTTAAAATGTAAAAATGAATAGGCTACTGTTCGTTCTCTTTTATGGCCAGGATTTGTTGGCTATCACAGAGCTAATTCATAAATTTTCGGCTATGCTTACATTGGTAATGGTATTAAGAACAGTGATTTACCCTTCTTATTGTGAGATATTTAAGTTTGATGTAATAATTAATAAATTAAAAATTTTGAGGTAGCCAAGGTTTATCAAGCATGCATGCTTCACATCGAAAAAAAATTAATATTCTAAAGCCATTAAAATATATAAAAAATATTCATAACTAACTTATGAATCAAGCAAGTCCTTTCTTTATTTTTATGTCAAGTATTCCATATTGAATTCTCTCTTGATTTTCGTTTAGCCTTTAGCTTCTTTTTAAATTAAATTAAATACATTTTTTTAAATACAAAAATTATTTCAAATAAATTAATTCTAAAAAAATTAAATGATAAAATTGAATTTAAAAAAAGATATCTTTTGACAAAATTTGCAATTAAATTAAATAAACTATCTAATTTATTATTTACTTGTTTATTTGATTGTTTTTTGTTTGTTTCTATGTATAATGTAAGTAAATTTGCTTTTTTCAATGATTGATTATTATTATTTTTTTGAAAATCTATAACTCCTTCTTGTTTTGTATTAAATTAATTATACAAATAATATGTGCTCACCATATATTTCTAAATAGAAATCATTATCATCTTTTATATTTTGATTATGTATATATGTATTTGCATGTATTTTATTAAAAAAAACATAAAGAGTGACTATTTGTTTGTTTTTTGTTTAATAAATAAATAAAAGCAGAAATAAATTAAACACTTTCATTCTTATTTCAATATATTTTAAAATGCCTCCTAAAAAGCAAAAGGAAGAAGAAATCGATATCAGCACTCTGCCCCCATGGTTTCCAGTTAACTGTGTGATAAAATGTTAAGGAAAGAAGCAGAGAATGCAGAATTTTTTGAACCTAATTAAATAGCACCCAAAAAGCTTCTAAAAGAATATAACTCGCGAAGAAATTATTGAATATGCAAAAGAAAAAGGATTATACACTGATCCTAACACATTAAATGAGAAATAGAAAAAGGATCCTAAATTATTAGAAACATTAAATTTAGAATTAACACCCTCCGTGATTTCTAAAGCATTTATAGCACTTCGCTAAGAATTAGATTTAAAAGGAAGAAAGGTAATTAATTAAATAAATAATAAACATATCACTTATAATTTGGCTAATTAAACAATACATTTTTGAAATAATTTTATTTTAAATCAAATTTTAGAGCTAAATAAAATAAATTCTTATTTTTATAATAGGCTAAGAAAGATAAATTGGAAGGCAAGGAAGAAGTTGATGATAAAAAAGTAGATCCAAAAAAGAGTAAAAATTGCAAGCACAAATAAATCAATAAACATAGCATATCATTTAATAATTAGAAAAGGAAGATCCTAAAAATGTCAAAAAGGGAGGAAAGGTAGTCGAGCAACCCAAAGAAGAAGAAGAAAAAAAAGAAGAAGTTGAACCAGAAAAGGAATATAAAAAGGCTCTGGATATTATTTATTTCTTATTTGATTTCCCTTAGACTCAAGTATTTGATTGCATCTACTATTTAATTTTTTAGATATTCAAATTGACTGTTATTATTTATTCATATATTTAAAGAGATTAGTTTTTCTATGAGCAAATTTTAAATTTAAATATAAAATATATTAAAGGAAGATGCTGCTGCTCTTGCCAAGAATGATGGATAAGTTGATTTATTGTTTGATATTCGTGAAAAAGTTTTATGGAATAATTAAGAGCCTGATATGAGTTTGCTTGATCCTAAAGAAAATTTTGATGAAGATATTAGATAAAGAATGGTAAAAAAATTATATTAAAAAGCTAAATGTTTTTAAATAAATTTACTAAATAAATATTTTTTATTAGGATGAATTTATAGACGGTGATGAAGAATAGCAAAATGAAGGTGATTTTAAATTATCAATTTTGCTTTTTATTTATTATTTTTTACATAGATGAGGAAAATGAAGAAGGAAGACCTAAAAAACAAAAGAAAGAGGTTTTGACTGAAGAAGATTTAGCTTACATCGAAGAGAGTAAAAACTTTGTAAAGGAATTCAAATAGACTCGTGCTAATAGCAATAGAAATTCAGCTATTAGAAAGTCTGTAGTAAAAGAAGTTGTTTTCGAAATAGATCCTTATGCAGAGGAAGAATCATTCAAAAATTTTATTGATTATTTGATTGAAGAAATCTGTTAATATTCATTCGATTTTCAAGCTTACCAAGAATGGGTTTAAGGAAAGAAGTAAGTTCCTTTGTGTCCTAAGGAGGCTCTTAAATAGTAAGAAGAAGAGGAGGAAGAAAGATAAAGGTAACTTGCTAAGCAATAAGCAGAATAAGGTAATTTTTTTTTTAATTTATAATAAATTTTAATGTAAAGTATAATTAATTACTTATAAAAGCTGCTTTAGAAGAGTAGGAAGCTTTGAAGAAAAAAGGAGGAAAAGCTGCTCCTTAAAAATAAGATGCAAAGAAAGATGCTAAAAAAGATGCAAAAAAGGAAGAAGTAAAAGTAGAAGAAGTTAAACCTGTTGAAGAGGCTCCTAAAAAGGAAGAACCTCCTAAACCAGTCTAAGAACCTTTCTATTAGTATTACAAACAACTCAATGAAGTTAGTTTATAAAAAACAACTGCTGGTATTCTTTTAGAATGTCTTATTGATTAAATTGAAAGTGAAAAGCTACAAGCTTAAGAATAAGTTCATCCAAAAGATAAAGAAGAAGCTGAGCAAATAAATCACATTCTAAATAATTTAACAAACTTTGTTGACTACAGCTCAAACAACAGCTTGTAATGCTATAAAAAATAATTGCTTTTAAATCAAATTGATAAAGTAAAATTAATTTCTTATTCAAATGCTTTATCTTATTTCATTCAAATATTCCTAGAATACACCTTACAAAGCTATTATTGATGAATGTGATGAAATCGAAAAGAATTCTCACAACGCTTATTTGGCAAATATGGATTAAATTTCAAGAAGAGAACGTGATCTCTTTTCATTGTTGCTCTTCCCTGGTGTAGATAGAAATATGATGCCAGAAATTCCTGATAAGTCAGAACCATTAAGAAAAGCAGAAAAATCCTAACTATACCCTTTTATCAGCTGCAACGTTTATGAAGTAAGAATATCATTTTAAATTTAGATAAAATAGCATATGTATTTTTTCAATTTAAAAGTTTGAAAGAAGATTGACCATAACTCGTTTTGAAGAAATGATGAGAGAAGTAGAGCCTGAGAGGGAATGGAATTTCGGAAATAGGATCTATATGGAGAGACATAATAAAAACACTTTGAGTCAGTAATTATACAAAGCTTTGATCTATGAACCATCAATTATTACAAAATACAACGACAAAGATGATAATCTTTATGTAGCCATGTACTTTAAGAATCCTCCAGGTCGTATTTTAAGAAAAAAGTGGAACGCAGATTGGAAAGTATTGCCTAATCTTGAAAATTGGATCAACTACTTTAAAAACAGCGAAAATAATATAAAAAACGAAGTTTATTATGACATTGACTATGAATTAATAGGAAATTTACACGAAAGAACTAAATACATGTATCCTAATGACAATTCAGTTATTTTTGGTACTAAATTCCAAGTTGGAGATCAATTCCATTACAGGTAAATTATAAAAACTTTAATTAAAAAAATTAATTAAAATAAAACACTTTTATTTCAATTATTTCCTTTTTTGATTGCATTTATTTTAGATATAAAGTTGTTAAAGAGGGAGTCATATTTGGTATTAAGGAGTCAAATAATCTATCTAACTTTTGGGCGCTTTTTGAAAATAATTCACTTTTCTTTGTGGAATTGGAAGGAAAATAAAAAAAATAGAGATCACTCTAAGTACTTGACATTTTTATATTTTTGAATTAAATTTATTTAACATTTCATAATTATAAATTAGGGCACATAGGCTCAAATAGATGAAGGTAATCAAGATATGATAGAGAAAGAAGTACCTAGCGAGGAGTAGCTTGCTGAGGATTTAAAAGCTTCTATTACAATTACACTCGTAAATGGGCTCGTAAATAAATTTTTACCGAATGGAGACGTGTTCTAGACTAAGTTAGAACATGATAAAAAAACTTTGACTAGAGATTTTGAAGATATTGTTAATCCACACGATACACCAAAGCCAAATTCTGAAACAGAAATTAAACGTATAATAACAGGTAAGGGAAGTGTAATCAAATATATGAAGGATGGCTCAATAAGTGTGCTATACGCTAATGGTAATGTGAGCTTCTGCTAACAAAGAAATGGTATATGGATAACAACAAATAATAAGGTAAGTTTATTTTGCTTTATCTTTAATTAAATATATATTAAATTTCTTCTATCTACTTAATCTAGGGATTGAGAAAATTAAGAAATACAAAGGATGGCACTGAAACTGAATAAGACCATATTCCTTGTGCCAAGAGGATAGACCCAGAATCTGGAAGTAAAATCATAATTAGAGGAGATTAAACCACTATCATTACTTACAGAGATGGGTCTGTTTACACTAAACATAGAGATGGCACATAAATGCTCACAAGTGCAAAAAAAGATTAAATAATTATTGAGCATTCAGGTAATCAAAAGATTTAATTATTTTTCCCCACCCCTTCAATTATATGCTCATAAATTTAAATAAAAAAAGGGGGACCCATTTATACTTTTTATATTAAAACACTTTTATATCAAAGAATTTTCGACTGTTAAGGTTTTATTGGATGAAGTTAAAGCAAGAACAGACACCGTTATCGGTCTTGGAAGTGCTTATGCAAATGTTGGATTTGACAATTTATTCGAACGTTCAAATAATGGCATTATAGTTGAAACTTATCTGCCTGATGGAACAAAGGTAGTTGGTTACAAGTAAATTATTTTTTTTAAAATATTTTAAACAATTTCTCAATTTATTCATATTTAACTAAAAAGAGAGAAGTAAGAACTACCAGGATATAACTAATTCTAAACCAACCATATTCATTTAATTTACTTTGATGATGGATCAGTTGCCAAGGTACTTGATAACGGTGAAGTTGTCTTTATTTCTGCAATTGATAGAGTTGCTCTTAATAAAAATGGAACAAACAAGCCTTTTGGAGAAGATATTGATTTCTGGTTGTAGCTTTTCTGTGTCCCTGAGGAAAGAAAGGCTGGTGTTTATAATATAAGTTTGAAAGATAGAATACTATGGACTAAAGATGACGAGGGTAATTTCTTTGCACTTAAAAGCAATGGTGAAATTGACACTAAAATTGCTGTTTCACTAAACCTCAATCAAAATTAAGTTGACGGACCTAATAGCAATGTCAATCCTTTGGACAGACCTTAAACCCCTGACTTCTAAGAAGGAGAATTTATTGAAGAAGAAAACAAATTCCTTCCTTAACCTTCTTCATGGGTACCGATAAGACTATTTACTATCAATAATGACAACACAGGATTTGAAGTAATTAATATTTTTAATTGAAATAAATATCTTAACAATCTATTTTTTTTTAAAATTTTCTACTAAATAAAATAGTTATTCAATGAAGAATAAGTTTAAAATTATTTCAGACTTAAAGAAAAAGACCCTACTTGTGTCAATTTGTTCGATGACTAAGTACCTAATTACTAAAATTGCAAATCCATCAGTTTTATTTCCTAACTATTAAATTTAGAAGATAAAAAAGTAATAATTTAATAAAACTATTTTTTTTTAATCCTTTTATTTTAAATTTCATTTACTCATTAATTCTTATCACGTAATTTTAAAAATAAATTAGGTCTTATAGATAAAGCCTGAAATACCTAGAAACTTGGATATTATTCCAAAAACTGAATAAAAAAAAACAGAACCAGAGAAAAAGAGCTATCTATTCCGTAATTTCTTAAAATTTGAAGAATTCGATGGAGAGAAGCGCGAATAGCACAAGTAAGATCTCGAGAAGTATGACTTGTGGAAAAAGGATTAAGTAAAATAATCAAACGAATATGGAATCATTTAAAAATCAGAAGAAGAAAGAGATGCTGAATTTAACATACAGCTTAAAATTTTAGAAAGCAGAAAGAGAGAATTTAAGGATGAAAAATATGACCAAGTTAAGAACAACATTACAAAGATCTTCCTTGATCGCTCTGATTTTGTAATAGGTGCTCATAAATTATTGAGTGCTACTGATTTAGCTAACCTCGAATCTCCTAAAAAAGAAAGTGCTCCTTTAACTTACAAGAGAGAGGACAACAGGACTTAGACATAAATAGCTAGAGAGTTGAAATCGGAAAAATTAAAAAATAAACCAAGAGATTCTTAATTGGAGTCTCTTAAAGTTTAAAAGAAAAAAGATTTCTTTGTATCTCACTATTTCGAAACACAAGAAGGAACAACTGCATTGAATGCAATGCCCAAAGATATCTTTAATCCAGTTGTTGTAGCAACAAATATCAAAGACACCAATAAGAAAGAAATTGATGAGCTGAAAAAGAGTGGCATTGAATTCGAAAATTAAACCTTAAAAAACTCCACCATGAGGAACTCAACCTAAAGACTCTCCTAATAACTTACTCCTAAACAAGATTTCGGTTAAAGTGATTAGCCAATCGTTTAGCTAGAACCAGAATAAGATACAAAAAATAGATACACACAAGGCTAATAACGCACAATAGTTATCAAGCCAAGTGTTTTCACACAGCGTGATATTGATGAAGAAAAGCAGCTCATCGAAAACGAAAGAGAAGCTCTTCGTCATAGAAAAGTTAAAACTAAAGAATACAATGTGTATGGAACTGAAAGAAGAGATGATCAAACAAAAAAGGTAATTTAATTTGAAAAATTTTTGCCTTTAAATTGTTTTTACTTAAAAAATTAAAAATTAACTTTCTTCAATTTTATTTTTTAAATTTCTTTAAAATTAGTTATTTAATAAATTTTGCTTTTCCAAGAAAAATTTTCCTAAAATTTTGCTTTTTTCCTTAGATTTATTTTTGTTGCTCGATTTATTTTTTTATGTATTTTATAGTTTTTTTTCCATCGATTTATTTTAGAAGCTTTTAAAACTTATTTTTAAACATATAATATAAATGAAAAGGTTCCTTGCTTATTAAAGACTAATCCTATATCTGAACTCAACCAAAAATACATTTAGACTGATAGCTTGACTGACAAAAGAATTAAAATGTCTTCTATGGCTAATAGAATGCACATTAACGCTCCAAGCATAAACGAATTACGTAACACAGGTAGTCACTAAACTTTGGCTAAAACATTAGATAAAAAATTCAATATAGATGATTTAGAAAATAGAAAAAATCTCATGCTCACTTCTGATTTGAACGACTAACTTCGCAAAGATATCTAAGTAAATATTAACAATTATAAATTTTTATAGGCTTTAATAATATTCCAATATAAAATTAAGATTCTGCCTGCTTCAGTAAGATTTGGAGTGCTTTGTGCTAACAGAATTTATGAAACAAAGCTTGTTATTAAAAATGAAGATGTGCTAGCTTAAAGAGTTACTTTGAAATAACCTCAAACACAGCACGTTAAAATTTTCTTGAATGAGTTAGGACCAGTAATTTCTTTAAATATTTTTATTTCAAAAAATAAATAACATTTTTTTGTTTAACAGATTCCTATGGGTTTAAATAGAGAGGTGATTGTAAGATTGAATACCTCTTAAGAAATTATTGGCAAATTCCATGAAGAATTCTAAATTATTTCTAAACACTAAATATATAAAATTCCTATTTTCGCTAACATCTTAGAATAGAGAGAGTACGATGAGCTCGAAAAGGAAACAAAGGAGCTTCATAACAAACCATTGCTTAAAACATTCGTTAAAGAAATCGAATTTGTAAATCATATTTTTTTTTCAATGAAAAAATAATTTATATGTTTTTAATACCTTTAGAATAAGCGTAAAGATTAAAAATCATTGATAAATGATAGCTAACAATCTGATTTATTCCCTAAAATTAACAACTTCGATAGGACTTACAAGGTAATTAATTTACAAATTTTTTTCATTCAGAAAAATTTAAGATGAAAAAAATATTTTATAATATAAAAGATCGACCCAAATAACAATATAAACAGCAAGGGAGGTAATTAGTAGCAAGATTCTTTCGACTAATCATTCGCCGATTGAAATATTTTAAAATAAAGATTTAAAAATAAAATAAATAATTTTACTAATAAATATTCCTTTATCATACATATATCAAAAGTAAAAATATGGATTAGAAAGTCTATGAATATAATTTGTGTTATTATTTTTAAATTAAAATAAAATAAAACTCATTTAACATCAAAAAAAACTATTCCTCAAAAAAAAAGTTGAATATTTTTTAACCAAAATCTTAATATCAATCAACTGATAATTTCTCTCTAATACATCATTATTCATAAAAATTTATAAAAATGATGAGTCAAAATTTTTAATTTTTTAAAAGTAAAATTAAAACCCTTTTATTTAATTAATTGAGTTGAATCTCTTAAAAATCTACATTTTTACATATGTTGTTTGTAAATTATTTCTAAAGACAATTCCATTTTCCAAAAAATATTACAAATAGACTTTCAATATGTATCTTGCTATCAATCAATTAATATTTTGGTTACCTTATACACAATATATAAATACAATCTATGTAATCATTACAAAAAGTTTCTAAATATTGATGCTTCGTTCAAATAGTTGAGGATAAACATACCTACTAGTTAATAATCGCTATTTTCGTCAAGCTTTACTGAGACTGCTTAACCGTTTAAGCCATCTACAAGGAATAATCTTTTTTCATAATTTTTGATAAAAAGCTTTTTAAAACCTCTTTCTATTTGTTAGCTATCTCCATTTAAGATAATAAAGTTAGGTGTTGTATTTAATTAGATATTTTAGCTATCTATACTCAAAACAATAGGATTTTCAATGTCCTATTTGTAGTTATCAAATTCAGGAGAAAGATAATATTTAGCCTAAGCCAATTACTTAATATTCTAAAAAACAAGTTGTAATTTATCAACCATTGCTTAATTATGTCCTAATAATACAAAATAATATTTTCCTTTCAGTACTTCGCTAGAAAATTAACCACTTTATGATTATAAAACCCAAGGCTTTACTTCTAAAGAAAGTTAGGCATCTAAGGCTTTCTTATTCTAATTAATTGCTTTTTAATCATCAATAAAAATGCCTTATTTCTTTAGTTCATCTTCGCTGTAAAATTCATTTTCTTTATTATATTTCTTATAAATACCATATAATAATACAGATGTAAGAGCGATTGAACCACCAATCACTTTTTTAGAGTTATTTTTTGGAATAAATTTTGGGTTTCCTCCTTCAGAGAAGAAAAATTTGGCCTTTTGATTCAAATTAGAGGAGGTAACTCTTCTCAAACTATTAAAAATATTAAACATTTTAAGCTGTTTAAATTAAATATTTGTTTGTTTTTATATGTACAATTATTTTTAATTAATTAATTAATTAATCTAAATATGTCATATCAATCAAATAGATATAATGTCTGCAATAACAAATATCAAAGATATTTGATTAAACATACATAAGATATCTTAAAATTATTTGGATTTATAGAAATTTCTTAGACATCTATTTTTTAATTAATCATTATTATTTAATACATTTAATACATTTTATAATTTTATAATTTTATAATTTTAAATTTTAATAAAATATTTAAAAAATAAAAGATTTTTTTTATCTTTTTTTGCACTACCCGTTCAAGTTAAGCTAGATTATAAATAGAATCATCAATATCGTACAATCTAATTTGTGTTCAATAATTAACTTATTAATTCTGAAAATGGTATTTAAAAATTGAAAAATTTTTAAATCAAATAAAATAATAATTATTATTATTATTATAAAGTAGAAAAATGGAATAAAATCAAGAAGAACAATCAAATAAACCACAAAAAAAAGTTTAGAAAAGAGGTCAACCTCCCAAAAATAACAACTTTACAATAGATCGAGGCAATGAAAAATCACCACAAATAGAGGGAGAAAAGAGAGAGTTGTCACAAATTCTAGAAAATAATAAGTAAAAAAGTTAATAGAATAATTAACGTTCAACCTCCAAAAAATAACAACTTTAAAATAGATCGAGGCAATAAAAAATCACCAAAAATAGAGGAATAAAGGAGAGAGTTGTCACAAATTCTAGAAAATAAAATGTAAAAAAGTGAATAGAAAAATTGATAAAATAAATTTCTTAGATTATTAAAAAAATATTAAACATAATTAATACTAAGCAATTGATTTTTTTGTTTTTTTTTATATTATGTTATCTGCTTTCTTAAATGAATTTACATCAAAATCTTTCATTCAAATATTTTAATAAAAATTTGTATTGATAGTAATATTATATTTATCAGTTTTCATTAGAGTGTGAATGAGTATTAAAAATATTTATTTATTAAAAAACTTTTTTAAGATTCCATCAAATTTTCAAAACTGATTAATTGATGAAGATTTTGAAATTTGAATCTTAGATTTATTATCTTTGTTAAAAATTTCTAAATTAAATATTCTTTCTTTAAGATTTAATAAACCTGCATTCAATTGATTAACAAGGTATTTCACTTTATATGAGTAAATAAATTAATCACTTTTAAATAATTGCTAAGTTTTTTTTTTTAAGTTAATATTTTTAGAATGATAGCAAATAAAATAAATTTGAACTATGAAGTTATTTAATAAATTGATTAATTCTCTAAATTATTTTAATTTTAAAATATCTATGTTATCTTATAACCATTTATTTAAATTTTTTAATTCCTTTAAATACAATTTTTATTTTTAAGTTAGCTAATTTAATGAATAATGCATTCTAATAAATAAATAGTTATATTTATTATTTTAATACTTTATTCAAGTGAATATTTGAGTAAATTGGTTTTTGAAATTATTAAAATTAGACATTTGATGCTGTTTAAAGTGATTTGTCAATATAGTAATAAAAATTAATAGAATAAAACTACAAATAATTGATTTTTTTTGGATAACTTCAGTTGATTGGAGTTTTTGGTAGGTTCGTTTAAAAAATAGATAGTAGCTTAAATTGCATTTAATGAAAAAGCAAAACAAGAAATGCAATATGGAAATATAAATAGATACATCTATATATAGCCATGCATAAATTTAATTAAATGATTTGTTTTATTTTAAGTAGAATTTAAATGCAATTAGTTAATTAATTTCCAATTACTAATAATATTTTGATATTAAATGTATGTGTTTTTAATCTATATTTATTTTTTATTTATTTATTTATTTATTTATTTGCTTATTAGCTTATTTTCATTTTCAATAAATATCTCAGAATTCTTCTTCTAAACTATCTTCCTTTACATCTTCGAATATTCTATCTGCTTAATCTACTTAGTCTTTAATAGATAAGGTTTTTACTTTTTATTCCTTCTTTTATTCTTTTCTCATGGTGGCCATCATCTTTTCTCTCTTCTTAAGGACTCTTATCTATATTTAATTATTCATTTATTGTTAAATAATGGTTGAATTTTTAAATATAAATTTTTGTAGAATTAATCATTACGGCAGTTTTTGTTTTGTATTTAGGATTTTTATATAAAACTTCACCCATCATTGTACCATCTATAATTGCAATAGGAGTCATAACAAATCTAGGTCCTATTTCATATAGTTCTTAATTATCCAACTACTTGTTTTGAGTTTCTTAGTAAAGCTATTTATTTTATAATATTTGATATTTATTAACATTGTTTTAACCAATAGATAAATAAATATATTATTAATGCTATTTTAATTCATACTTGATAGTTTCTAAACCATAACTTGTCGTCAGAGTAAATGAAACTTAATATATGGTCTGTGCAGGGTTTACTTTTAGGGTGGTATCTAGGAACATTGAATATGTGTGTCAATAATTCTCTGTATAATCTTAAGGAAGGTTCTTCAGAAAACTACTTATCAAAACTGATGACGTGTCTACTTCCCTTTAAGCAATTTCCTGTGCATTTTAATTCACCACTTCCATGAACTAATTTAATAAAATAAAGTAAATTCAGCTAAAATTCAAGGCATTTTCGCTAAATAAATATTTAAGAGTTGCTTCAATATATTTGGAATATAAGGATAGAATTTGTTTTTATTTAATTACTGTGCTCAACCAAGAATTTAGCAGAAGGACCATCAGGGAAACGTCCGATCCATAAATATAAATCGGTCTTTCTACGAGCTTCAAAGTACATAAAACTAGTGCATGAGTGAGTAAAACACAACTCACTAATTTATTCAGGAATCTCTCTCTTTTCTAATTTTGCATCCTTCTTTGAATGGGGCATTAAAGAGATGAGGTCATCAATAAGATGTCTATGTCTATCATTGATACCTCTTGATGCTACTATTAAACATCTTTGCTTATTAATCCACCTTTCTTCCTTCTTTGTGTCAAAAACCTTTTCAGCTTCCATTTGTATTTATCTATCTATCTATTTATCTAATTAATTTACTTAGAGTCTTTATATTTATTTAGTCTACTATTTAATTAAGCTTAAATATTTCTATCTTATTCAGAATTAAATCAAATTTAATAAATGATATTCATCCTTTCTTACAAAAAACTTGTCTGACTCAAGCAAGAAGACTAAGCAATATGAGTTATTTATTTATTCGTTCATTCATACATACATATATTCATTTTCAATCAAAAAATTCGCTATTTTAGATAGGAAATAATTATATCCTAATTAAATCGACCTTGCTCTACATATCTCATTTATTTATTTGTAAATACAAAAATTATTCTTTTAAATAGAATTTTTAATTCTTCTACTTTCTATTTAAATTTCAACTTTCTACTTATATCTTTATTTCCATATTCTATAAAATACACTCTTTCATTCATTAAATTAAAAAAATTCTAATTAATTTTTTTTAAATACTAAATTTAATTTAAAAAAAATAAAACAAAATTATTAAAAAAAAATTAAAAATGATAAATTTAATTGTAAATTAAATATTTAATTAGTTTATTAAAAATTAATTGAATAAAAATCTTTTATTTTTGGTTAAATAAAAATTATTTTAAGCTAATCTTTAAGTTGAAATAATTAAATTTTACTATGAAATAAATATTTTAAATATTATTTAAATTGTTAATGGTGATTAATCCTGTTTGTTTGCGATTTAGATTTATTATAAGTAAAAATAAAACAATTTGAAAATATATTAAAATTTTTCTTTGAAATTCATGCTTTCCTAAATCTATTCGTATTAATATCTTAAAATTAATATTCGCATCTTAACTTAAAAACTAACTTCTTTACTTACTTTCTAATATGTTTTCTTTTAACACCTTTTTTACTTTTTTGACAATAAAAAATAAATACTTTGCAGCAAAATCCTAAACTTTTTTGTTTTTTCAGTACATGTTTTAAATTTTGCTTAAAATTTTTTCTTATTTAAAAAATTTCTTGTTATTTGTTAAATATCAGATGAGAATTAATAAATAATAATTTTTATCGCATTTCTAAAATATTTTTGACAAAATAAAAATAGACAAATTTAAGAATGATGGTAAGAGTAATATTTTAACTTTAATTTTAGCGAATTTGATCAATATAGAATATTTATATGGTAAATAAATAAGTTGGAATAGATTAAAAAAGAATCATTAGCTAATTATTGGTTTTAAATTACATTTTTACATTCACAACTCTTTTTGTTGGTAGAAATATAAGTTGATAAAATAAAATTAAAAAATCCAAAAAATAATAGAGTATCAAATTTACAAAATACTTGATTAATAGAAACAGTCAGAAATAAACCTTTAGATGAAGATAATTTAACAAAGATTTTGGAAATAAATTTTTATGCACAAAAGCCTTTAATAATTGATGTAAGCTTCACTTCAAGGATTTTTTAGAAATACAGAAGCCAAAAATAATTAATTTTGTCTTATATTAGTCAAAAATACTGGCTACTAAGTGTAAAAATGCTGAAGTAGTTATATATACAAATACCTTTTATCTCCCAGATGATTTTTTTGAAATAAAAATTTAATTTAAAATAGTACTATAATATAATAATATTTACTATTGGAAATAATGCATAATTATTAGCTAAAATCTTCTAATTAACTCTCTCTTTTATTGATTTTCATTTATTTTTATCTGATACTTAAATATTTTTATCCTAACACTTATAATGATTAGAAATATGCAGATGTATTCAAAAATTAAAATCCTCTAAAATAGCATTAGCTTGCTTGCTTTTACCTTTGTGACTATAAACAACAAATAGAATATTGCGATTATTGCAGCATTTCAATTTATTATTGCTTTATACTTTCGTATTACACTTTAATTTAGATCTATTTCAATTAATTACTCTTCTTATTGAAATAATACAATTAATTAGACCTTATTTTTCATGCTTGAATTTATTGCAAATTCACTGCTTCTCTTTGTTGAGATATCTCTTTTACTAATTTTTTTGTATAAGCAAGGTTTCTATTGACTTACAGTTGGAATCTCGACTCCACCTAGATTAATTGAATATTGATCGTATTTATTAAATGTAATTTCATCGGAAAAGTATTTGTTTATAAAAGATTAATGTAGACTTGCTTTTACTTTTACTTGAAAAACGAAAATAATTTAGAAAGAGAAAATTTTCTAGGAATAGATTAACATTATGTTCAGACAGAAAGTGAGATGGAATGAAATATCAAATTAAAGTGTTAGCAAAGGGAAATATGTTTATGACAGTGACGTAAGCCATACCTGGTAATATCATTTAAGCTTGATTAAATTTATTGAGGGTTAATTTTGACGAGATCTCTTTCTGACAAATACTTTAAGTGATAACGTCACTTGCTTAAATTTTGAATCTTTTGGTACTATCGTAATTTATTTTATTTCTAACATATTTTATTTTTGTATTAGTACTTACTTATTTTGATTGCTCTTGTGTTTTTTTATTTATCAAATTATTAATTAGTGGGGAGACAGACTTTCAATTATTTGCGAAAAGGTGGGTACTCTTCGTGATATAGATAACGAAATTGAGATTATTGTTAATTTCTCATTACAATTACTTATAAACTGAAACATGTAAAGGATGGAATACTTACATACTATCTAATCAAATATTATTTAAATCCATTCTTTTTAAATTAAATTGCATACATTGCGTTAACAGTTAATAATATAATAAAATTCTTACTCAATTAATCAAAATCTCCTTCTTTTTAAATAAAAAAAGAAAAGTGAATCAACACTCAAATATACACAAGCTTAATAGCAGAAACAATCAAAGTAAAAAAAGCACGCAACAACGAAAAATGATTTGCTCCCTCTAAAAACAACAAAAGCTTATAAGTAAATTTTTTACTTATTTATGTCAAACTTTGTTCTAAACTAATATTTTCATTTAAATTAACAGACAACATTGAAAGCTAAAAGAAAAAGTACTTCCATAAAAAGTAAAAACTAGAAATGCACTCCACAGACTGCTCTAACTCAAGCAGTGCAAGTTCTTCTCCTCAACTATTAAAGGAAGATAGCAACTAATCTCTCTTATAGGCTAAGAGAAAGCTCATTAGAAAACCCTAAAAATTCTAATTGAAGAATAAAATTATTGCTGAAGGCCATAGAGGAGCTGGTATTCACATGGTTGAAAACACTCTCCCCTGCTTTAGAAGAGGCATTGAAATAGGCTTAAATTCAGTTGAATTAGATGTCTGGTTGACTAGCGACAAGCAAATTGTGGTAATAAATTTTTAAATTGCTTATAAATTTAATTTTAAGTATGATATCATCTATCTATTTGATAAATTCATCGATAACTCATTTAGTGATTTTTAACTTTGGTACTACCATCAATCAATTTTATTGATTTTAGAGCTAGTCTGAGTTATTTATTAATTTTTCTACCAAAATTTAAAAATCAACTCGCTCACCAACCTTATGATTGAGCTAATTAATTCAAATAGAACTTACAATAAGCTAATTAAATAAGATCAGTAATAAAAAACAAAATAATTAATTAATTATTCTTAATAATCGTCACTAGGAGAAATAATTAATTAAATGATGACATCATTTTAACCTACTATCAATTTAAATTTCAATATAAAATTTTAAAATAATAAATAAAATATTATAAAAAGGTTGTTCATGGTAAGGATGACGACACCATTTAACTAGATGATGGATCATTCAAAAAGATTAATGAAATGAAATTCTAAGAAATAACTGAAAAATACACTATTAAAGGAGAAAAGTGTCCTTTGCTTCGCGATGTCTTATTAACATGCAAAGACAAAGTACATGTCAATATTGAAATTAAAGGAAGAGAAAATGAAATGTGCGAACAAATTCTTAATTTAGTCATACAATGTGGAATGGTTAGCTAAGTTCATTTCAGTTCCTTCCTCCATTATCATCAACCTCTCTTGATTTAAGCTCTTCAATCACATAACTTACCCACAAATTCTATTCAATTTGGCTATCTTATCTGGGAACATAAAGACTTCGATACTTTCGATTAGATTAATTTCCAAGGAAATATTCTTGCATTCCCTTGCAACTTTGTCTATGATGAGGTTGCCTTGCCTTTTATCTTCAAGGCATAAGAAAGAGGCATGAGACTCTCTACTTACTTCGACTTTGACGTCATAGAAAACTTTAACATCTATAAAAGACTTTATGACATTGGAGTTGACTGCATCATTACTAATCAACCCCAATTACTTGTTAATTTCTTAAAAAAATTCCAAAAGTAAAACTGATAGCAAATAAATATAGATTTAAATAAATAAACAATTTTCTTAACAACTACTTATCCATATATAAATTAATTATAGGCAAATATATGTTAAAATATTATTATATAAACTAAGTTCATTTTATTAGTTAAACCAATCAATCATATTTATATTAGTATCTTCATTGTATTTTTTCAATAGATTCTAAAAAATAATCTTGTTTAAAAACTAGAAATACTCTTTAATCAACACTCAACTATATAAACATCCTTTTTTAATCTACCAAATTTATTTGAGCTAACTAACTTATAGTATTTGTATCAATTTATTAATATTTTATTATTTTCATTATTAATTATGAATTTTATGTTATTATTCTAAGTAATTCACTTTATCTCTTTACTATTTATAGTCATATAATTTGCTTGCAATATCATGTATAATTTATTAATGTAATTTCCAATAGAGAGTAGTTAAATCTTAATAATAAATTTGAAATCAAATTTATGCTTTTCATAAAAATAAAATTTAAAATGTAAAAAATAATTAAATAATTAATTAAGGTGATTTTTTTAATTTTTGAGAATTTTCTAAATATTTATTTGTAAATTTATTTATTTATTTATTTATTTATTTTTCATCACTATTATTTATTTATTCTAAATTTTTTTTGAATTTTTATATAATATAAAAAAGACAAAACATATAGCTAAATCAATTGCTGAGAAGCTCTATAATAAATAAAACAATTTGAGAAAGGAGAACTGTCTAACCACAAACATCAAAAAGAAATTATGATTGAATTTTACTAAAACAAAAAAATCTATTCACTTAAATTTTTTATTGTAATTAAATAACACTATAATTTATATTAAGGGCTATATTATTTAGAAAATAATTTGAAAAACTATTGGATCTTTTAAAGGGATATAAGTAACTATTATTTAATTATGACTTAAAGCAACACATTTTATTTTTACTCATTTTGTTATTTTTTTATTTAAGATTTAAATGGTTCCTCTTAATTGTTTATACTTAATCTGTATACTTGACTAAATAAAGTAAGAGTATTTTTAAGTGCTATCAACAAAATTTACATGAATAATTTTAAAGAATAATATTAAAATTGTCGTTTAATTCAAATTTGATAGTCACCAATAATAATAATAATAATAATAATAATAATAATAATAATAATAATAATATTTTTATATTTAATAATTAATTATTACTTAAGAATGCTTAAAGTTGTAAATTTTTAAGAATTAAAAAAGAAGAAGTAAATATGGAAGGCAATAACTATGGAAGATAATTTATTAGGAACTTTAGAATAAAATGATGATGAGATATTAGTTTATCATTTAAAATAGCAGAAATTAGCATTTAAATTGAAAGTGAATGAGAAAATAAAAAACATTTAGTTTTCTTCAACAAATAAAATTCTTTCAGTAATGACCCATATGGGTTTAAATTTGTATAAAATATTACATGGAAATAAATACAAATAAATCAAAGTAGCATTTAAAGGCAAAGATTTCACATTTTTATATAATAGTTGGTATTTCTTTCTAAATAATTTGCTTTTTATCAATTCGTTTAACATGAAAAGTACAGACGGAATCAGGATATTTAACATTTTCAATTCCAATGAGAAAGCAGGCTTTATTGAAAAGAACTTTCAAGTAAAATGTTATAAAATAATAGACAAAAATACTGTTATGTTTGGTATCTTAAATGCTATTATTATTTACAGATTAGAGTAAAGCATTGTAGACTAAACTTCATAGTTTGAAAAAATAAATCTTTCCCTTTAAGAAAATTAATAAAAAGTTTTATCTTCTACTTAAGATGCCAAACTAAAAAATCCTAAAGAAATTAATTAAGTTTTAATGAAATCCTCAAATAATATAAATAGTTATGTGAATGTAATTGAAAAAATAGATAAGGAAAATATATTGTTGGTCTGTTTAAGGACTATATATTTATTTTCATTGAAGGAAAAAGTAATTACTAGAATGATTTAGCAGTTTCAGCATCCTTCAGAGATAATTCATATTTCTTATAGACCTAAAAACATTATAGTCACTTGCTGTTTATCTGGTCTTGCAGCTCTTTAAAACATAGACAACTCTCAAATTATCCAATTAGAGGATTTAAATACATCTTAAAAAGATGCAATATTTCTTATTTTAAACACAACTATTCTAATCATCAAAAGGCATTGAAATATAAACAAATTAGGATTTTAATATAAAAATAAAAAAAATTAATATATATATATATAGAGAGAGAGAGATAAACCAGAAGGTTTTACATGTAAAGATAAACATGTTTTATTAGGAGGTAAAAAATTCTTATAATTAAAATTTTTTAAGATATTGAATAGCCAATAAATTATCATTAAACTTATTATATTTTATTTAGTATTTCTACAAATTGTTAAAATTATTTTAAACAAAATTAAAATTTTTCTCTCTCTAAGTTAAACAAAAGAAAGCTTAAATTCTTTTAATTTAAATTTTTTAAGATAATGTTTAGCCAATAAATTATCATTAAACTTATTTTTATTTTATTTAGTATTTCTGCAGAAAATTAAAATTATATTAAACGAAATTCAGTTTTTTTCCAGATTGACACTGTAAAAAAAAACATTTGATTAAAACTCAAGTTTTCAGTTTGATATTAAATCAAATATTTTAAAAATTTTGCTTTTCTTTTTTACAATTTATTAATTTAAGAAGTAAAAAATGAAAGAATAAATATCTTTAAAAAGAAAAAACATAAAAATCTATGCATAAATTATAATTCTAAGAAATTTTAATTTAAATGAAGTAAAATCATATGTTTAAAAAGGGAGCTGGTCCATTATAATTAGTACTAGTTTAAGTATAGAATGATTACTAATAAATATGTGTTCATGTGATTATTTTTATAGAGCATCAAAATCTTAATTGGAATTAATTATTGTTGGCTAAATATTTATTTAATTTTGAAATTTGCGTATTTACCATAAAACATGATGTAAGATTAAAAAAAAAATCAATAATCAATATAAGTCTTTGTTTATTTTTTGTTAAAACTCTATAGCATATTAAAGGAATTTAGAGCCAGAAGTTAAGTTAAAAGAAAAAGAAGTATTAGTTTTTTTTTACCTTAGAGTTTATATATTAAATTTTATAGCTAACTATTTTACAAAATAGGCTAAAAAGCAAAGCAGATATGAATAAATAGACTTAAAATCCTTTTCTTATTGAAAAATATTTTGATGATGTTAAAAACAAAAAGATTAAAGCACAAGATGCAATAAATTTGACTAGCGTATTAGCAAGCAATAAATTAGAAATGCTTAGAATGATTAAAAATGCAGGTTTTTGCTCGTTTATTATTCATATCAAATTTAGCATTAAGATATTTTACTAATAAAGGTGTTACAAACATTAAAGATTTATATTAGAAGTGCTCTAAAAATTTTGAGAAGATCACCAAACAGAAAGTAAAATTATTGTATATTGTTTTATTTCATAGCAGTTAGAGAGAACTAAAACTAAAATTATTTGCTTATTTATTTATTTATTTATAAATATATCATTTTCGCATACTAAAGTTATTAATAAAAATGTTTTTAAAAAATCAGCCAAAAGCGAACATGTTTGCGCAATATGCAATAAAAAGACCAAAATAAGATATACAATATTCTAAGCAGTAAGATCCAAGAAAGTATCCATATAGAAAGGCTGAATCAGCAGGAAAATCCATGGAGAATGTATATTTTTTGATTCTATCATTTATTAATCAAAAGAGACACTTCTATCTAAAAGATTATTTTGCAACCAAACTCTCAATTAATCAATCAATCAAATTAAATCTTATGTAAATTTATAAAATAGAATGAACCAATCAGAAAAAACTCAAGAAACAACTCAAAAGATTACTATGAAAAGCTTTATAACCTAAATGAAGGAGAGAATTAAAGATTGATTGATGATGTTATGCAAATGGTAAATAATAAAATTAATTCTCTAAAAGTATTTTTATTGAGAAAAAAAAAAAGATTAATAATAAACAATAAAACTATTCTCAAATTTTATGTTTAAATTCTTAAATTTGCTTACTCGTTTATAATATTTGGAAAGCTAAAATTGTTCTTGCAAATTCAAAAAAGTAGAAGAAAATTTCAATATAAATCACAAATAACTTTTTTATGGGAGTATTTTTATCTGGTTCTTCAAAAAAGTCAATAAAATATTTACTGATATAAAGATTATTAACTATTAAAAATTTTATATTTAAAATATAAAAGATGCTGGTCATGGCTGAACATTTATAAAATACTTAAGAGGAAGAAGAGAAAGGCTTAGAAATTTAAAATTCACCTTAACAAATATAAAATAATCTAAGTGGAGTTCCTATTCTATAAAATCAAATTAGTAACAATAGCAATGGTAGTAACAACAGTAACAAGAATAGCAACAGCAATAATAATGCTAACAGCAGCTCATAGTAATTTCAAAGAGATGCCAAAAAGAAAATTTCAAGTAAAATATTTAGTTAGAAACAAAATTAAAGAGGATAATTAAATAAAATAAATAGTTCCATAAATAAAAATTATTGTTTCAAGCCCTCCTAAAGAAATTCAAAGTGAACCTGATATAATGATCGACGATGATCTAAAATTGGGAGATCATAATTTTCCTCACCAAAACTTTTAGATCTCACCTTTAACATCCTTTTCAAGCAACGCAGAGGAAGACGAAGATATACCTGATGACGATTATCCTTTGAGTATTATTGAGTCCACTTTATATAAAATATCAGCTTAGTAAAATTTTTGAAAATTGAGACAGACAATAAAATGATGTTTTAAAATATTTTTTTAGATAATATTTTGATGTAAGTAGAATATCAAACCACATAAGAGAGCACATCGTGTAATTATGATTTAATTATATACAATTAATAATTACAAATTTAGTTATTCAGTAAGAATTTTCTCTTTAATTGGGCTCTTCTTTAAAAATAGATAAAATATTGAAAAATAGTAAAATATAAAAAATAAGTAAAGACTTTCAAACCAATTTTATAATAAAATTATACTGCATCCCATAAAACGTTTTAATAACAATTAAAAATAAATAAATAAAAATATCTTAATCAACTTCTTATTCAAAAACTCACTTTGATGAATTCAGGAAATTCAAATTTCTTGTTAAATTAGATAAAAAAATAAATTAACTTAAAAATTAATAAAAAAATTAATAAATAAATGATTGCTTGCTTGATATATTGATAAATTAATTTGTTACTTGATTGATTGATTGAAAATGATTTTATTTAAGAAAAAAAATGTTCAGAATTATTTTAATTGTATGATCAAATTAATTATTTATTTACATATTCAATTACTTCTAATTAAAAATATATCTAATGCAAAACAAAACAAAATTATTAAATATTTTTACAAAGTACTTTATAAAATTTATATTCATTCTTTTATATTTTCAACTTAAAACTTATTCTGTATTTAGTGCAGAATATAGTTTTTATTATACTCTTTATATTACTGATTTATCATGAAGTTTTTGGTACTAATTTTCAGAAATTTAAAAAAAAGGCTTATGAATAAATAGCAAATCAAAAATGTGAATACAATTATTTTATCAAAGTCTTTAGTATAAACAAAATTAATTCAGTCAAAATAAAATATTTTTATATCAAAAAATTTGTTATTGATTTGCTTTTTTTACATACATATTTTTAGACAGAAAACATTAAAGTAATTAAAATACAAGTGATTTACAAAAAAGGATCTTTAAAAAGAAAATATTTTGTGTAATAAAATTCCGTTTTTTATTATCTGAAATATCTTATGAAATATTTATTATTCTTGTTACTTTAGAAATTAGTTGATGTTTCTTAAGGCTAAAAGAAAAACTGAAAAATTATAATTCTTGCTTTCAAAAACAATTTGATTAATTTAATTTTACTTAAATTAAATAGTAGAGAGTAGATGATTCTTTTAATTATTGTTTATCAAAGCAAATTAAGCTATTTACAAAAATTTATATTAAAATAAAATTTAAAAAAATGTGATTACTTTATTACATTTAATATCAGGTATTTTTGACTAAAAAAATATATATGAAATCATTTTAGTTATACTAATATTCAGCTTTTTTTGACTAACTCATAATACATTAAAGATGGCTAAATATTAGGCTTATTAAGAAAGCTTAATAGCTACCTACTTATAATTAACCAAATTTTTTAATTTATAAGATATCACATTTTTAAAATTTATTCATAAAAACTTTATTATTTTATTTAGGAATATTATTTAAAAGTTGATTGATTAAATATGATTATGAGAAATATAATCATTTTTAAAAATTTCTTGATATAACAAATGAGAAGGTAAATAAGTATATGTATACATTATCGTATATTTTTAAATTAATTTTTGATGGTTTCAAAGGAAAAATAAGATTATACAATGATTAAACTTATATTTGTGGGTGGAAAATTTTTAATAATCTTTAAAAGATTCTAAATCAATTTTTATTTATTAATAAGAAAAAGTAAAAAATAGCTATTAAAATTACATAGATATATAAAAGATTAGCATTTTAGATTTCTTCTTGAAAAATGATATATATAAAAAACTGATTATCTTCAAGTTCCTACAAACACTTTCTAACCTTTGAAAGATGATTGTCACTATGAAAATCAAAATTTGAATAAATAAATTTAATAGAAAAGTTAAATTTACAAGGATGATAAATAAACATATAGTTATAATTAATAAAACTTTAATAATTTTAATGGTGGAACCAATACTAACTAAGTCAATACTATTCAAGCAATCCAAAAACTAGATATTATAAAGGAAAAAGTAATAATAGCTTTATTGACTCATATGAAAGCGTTTAAAGTATTTTTAATCATCATGAATTAAATCAAAAATTCGAGATTTAGTGTTTTTAGTAATAATCACAGTTATATACAAACGTATTTCAGAATCAACTCTATATAAGAAAATTAAATAGAGAGAGTATTAATAGCAATAATAATTATAATTTGATCTATTAAGCAGAGTAGCTTCGTAAATAAAAATGCATTTGCATAAAATAAATATAATATCTTTCAATCAAATTAAGAAAATACTTCTACTTTTGACTAAAAAAAAGCATAAAAAACTAAAACAGTTTTTGTGAATTTGAATTTTTAGGATGCAAGAAATTAGTACATAAATTATTCTTAAGAATATATGTAATTCATGTGCTTTTGAAACACTTTAAAGAAATGAAGGAATATATATTGATAACAGGAGAATCAGTCTATTAATTTTCAAATTTAAGAAAGCAGCTAGTAAGGTATTAGAAAAGCCACTCATTTAAATATTCAGTAGAAAAGTAGTTAATAGCTCATAAATTTTACAAATTGGCGCTTCTCAATTTTTTATAGAACGAAAGCAGTAATTATTTAGATAGATCGAAAGTAGTAGTAAATGAATATGATGTAAAAGAAAAAATTTTATTTTAAAAAAATTGCAAATGTGATTCAAAGCTTTTCAATCAGTTAAATGTTTATTGAGTTAGATAAGATTATGATCAATAGTATAAAAAAATATTGATTATTTCAATAATTTTTTACTACATTTAAATTATGATTTATTATTAATTATTGTTTGAGTTTTTTTATATTCAAACCAGCTTTTGTGGTCTCCTAAATTATTTGTTATTTATTTCTTCTTAACCTTTATTTTAAATCAATGTTAATAAAGTATTGATTAATTCAATAATTAATTTATTTAAATTATGACAACTATTAATTACTGTTTGAGTTTTTTTATATTCACATCAGTTTTAGTAGTTTCCTTAATTATTTAACTATATATTTCTTCTTAACCTTTATTCTAAATCAAAGTTAATAAAATTTAACAGATTTAAAATTATTAAATATTATAATACAAGTCATAATGCATTATTTTTCATTACAGTCAACTGGTTATATATATACTATTGGCACTATTGTCCCTTATCGTACAATAGGTTCCTATGTAAAAATTTGTACTTATAGAAAATAGAGTTCATCTAAAATCACCATTTTTTGGATAAATTGTAGGAGAAACAGCTTATTTTACTACATATTATATCTACTTATTTTTAACATTTTTAAATTAATTTTTCCAAGGCTCAAATCAGGTAAATATGATAGCGTCATGTGTCATGTAAATGTTTAAACTAAATTTTTTACTTAATAATGGATTATTAATAATTTAATTTAATACTTAAAAATATATATATTAATATTCAAAAAACAATTTTTAATTAATCAATAAGAAAAAGTAAAAAATATTACTAAATTACCTAAATTCATACAAGATTAGTTAATAAATTGATTAATGAATAATAATAGAAAAATGTTTTAAACTGATTATTTTCAAATATCTCATAACTCTTCTGAGCCTTCAATAATTTATTACCAAGAAAATCAGTGTGGAAATAACTAAATGGAATCTTAAAGTTAGATGAAAGATGATTAACAAATATAATGCGATAATCAAAATCTTTATAACTATTATAATGATAACTGTCAAACTATTCATGAACCAGAGTACTTTTTAGATTTATCTTATCTAAACCTAAATCAAGATTATTTATATAATCCAACTAAGAGATATCAAGAAGTAGAAAATAGTATCCTAGATAAATAACAACAATAGATTCAAGATATTAACCATCATCAAATATATCAAAAATGTGAGTCATTGGGTTGTCATTAAGAAACGTAATTAAAAGAAAATGCAATGTAGCACTAGCTAAAAATGTGCAATTTTAATAATTAGTTTAACAATAATGTTAAGAGATACTAGTACCAGAATACCTTTAATAACTTAAAAGAGTAAACATAAAATGAATATAATGTCTTAGGATAATATTTTTTAGAATCAGAAAACAGTAATATCTCTACTTCTAGAATAAACCATGGTTCGGAAAGCTAAAATAAACCATTTAATCAAATGAATTTAATTGAAAGCAAAAAAATTAATGTCCAAAATATTCTTAAGAATATTATTCAAGCATTTGTGAGGTACTTTAAAAAAATGAACGAAGATTAAATAACAACAGATGTGCCAAAATGTCAATTTTAAAATTTAAGAAAGTAGCTAATAAAGTATATGAAAAGCCATTCTTTTAACTATTCAGTGGTAAAGTATTTAACAACTCATAAGTTTTATAAATTGGCATTTCTCAATTTTTTATAGAATGAAAGTACGAATTGGTTAAGAAGATCTAAAGTAGTAAATAAGTAAAGTGTAGAAGAAAAAATTTTGTTTTTAAAAAATTGTATAATAGATCCAAAGCATTTTGATGAGTTATTAAGAATTTATTGACTTAAACAATATTATGATGAATAATTGATTAAGAATGAAGATTAAATATTTTTTTTGTTTATTTAAATAATGATTATCTATTAACTAATGTTTTGATTTTATGATTTTCACATCTTGTATTGACAAATAAAAATTAGTTATTTTATTCATATAAAATTTTCTTAAATCATAATTATTTCTTTTTAACATAATCAAAAAAGCATAATTCTTATTTACAATTAATTAAGCACGGTTTTTCTTTATCATTAGTATTTGTAATCCTGACTCAATTCACTCTTAATCTAATTTCAAATAAATTTATTATCTTCATTATCTAATATTAGTTTACAACTTACATTTTCACAATTACTTTTTTAAACAGTATGGCCTATAAAGACAAAAAAAGCTGTAAATAGAGAAAAAAATACAAAAATATGTTTATGAACACACCTTAATAATTTTAAAATTGTTCGTTTTTTAAAAAAATAAAATTCATCTTAAATATTTTTATTGCTTTTAAAAATATATTATTTAGTTATGCACTTCCAGAGACTCTAGCTATCTATTACTAGAAAAAAAAATTTCAATAAATGCTTGGAGATCTCATAGATCGAAATTGTTTTAAAATGATTTAACTGAATTTATTTGATACTTTAAGTTAGATCTGCCTATAAATATATGTAATTAATTATTAGCTCAACTTAGTGCACCTTTAAGCTAACTTTACTTTGATAAATTCATATTTTTATAGGGCAACTGTAAAATGGAAAGTATAAAGAATGTTAATCAAAAACTATTGCTTTTATAAATTTGTAAGCAATTAAAATTTCAATCATTTCCAAAAAATGTGAATTTTATATAAATCAAAATATATTTCTTATATTTAAAAAAATAGTTTGATTAGTGAATAATTTTTAAACGATTATTTAATAACTACGTTTGTTTTTTAAATGAAAAGTCATTAATTATTAATACTTATTTAGTTAGAATGTTAACAAAAAAAGAAAAGAAATTTATTCACTCTGATGGATAATAAATAGATAAATTGCTCTTCACTCAAGATTAGAGTTTTGAAAAACAATATTTGATATCAGAATTTATTTCGTTAAAGAGTTTTATAAGCTGGTTAATATTATTGGAAACTCTCATAATTCATAATTGAATATATAATAAAATTCTTCAATCAAATATGAATAAAAATACTTAAAAATAATTAAAATTTTAACAACTTTAGTTTAGGTAACTCAAATAATATTTATTTCTAGTATTTTTGGCTTTAGCATTTTAAAAGACTCAAGCAAAGAAGGTTAAAAGTTAATATATATAAAACAGTGGCAATACGAACCCATATTTTTATCCTAATTTTTTTTATTTGACGATATTTTCTGATAAATAACATAAAATAATCTTTATTTTATATATATAGTCTGTATTGCACAGAATCTTCTCATTCATCTATATATTTATATATAAATATATATAATTTATTATTAAGTAAAATTTGATTGTTTTCTTAGTATGATGCTCTGAAAGAATGAAAGAAGAGTAGAACATACAATTAATTGTCTAATTTCATTAACTAATTAAAAATATACTATTAGTTTCACTATTTGAATTTTTTTTTTTAAATTTTTGATGGCTTTGATTGCCTACCTTAATTATTTCATTCATCCTATAAAAAAACTTAGGAGTATGACATCAATTAAAATTATTATAAAACTAGTTATGATGGTATCGACTTTTAGATTTAAATCAGAAAAAAAAAAATTTTCATCATATTGATAAGCTACTATCAGCTGAAAATTCAACTTTTTATCTTTTAATCTGTAATAAAAATAAGCAGAAAGCAAGTGTTAATATAAAACCAATATAAGCTAATAATATCAAAATGAAATAAAATAACTTAAATGATAATGATAGAGTCTTTAACAAAAATAATTTTTTTAATATATCTAGCTATTCTACAAATCTTTAAGAATCCTTCGGCGAAGTATAAAGCTATCAAGATAACTAAATGTAGCTGAAAAACTATACAAAAAGTTAAATTAATGCAATCTAATATAATGATAATTTTAATGATAATAATAATTATTGCAAAATTATTTACGAGCCAGAGTACTTTTTAAATATCCCTAGTTTTAATAAAAATGATTATAGTAATTAAATTATTATGAATGAGGACAAATCAGATTATGACAAGGTCTTCTTTTAGTAAAATGATGAGATTCACTTCAATTATAGTTAAGAACATGAAATTCCTAAGTATTCTAATAAATAAGAGTAGTTAAGTATGACTAATATGAGATACTAGTAGTAAATTAATAATAACAATTTTAATGGCTATTAAAACACTAATAATTAAAATCAATATTTATGCTTTTGCCAAAATTTACTTGAGGAATAAAGTTAAAGTATGTAAAATTAACATAGTTTTTTTGATTAAAATTTTTAAGAAAAAGTAAAAAATGGAGTTTCCTCTTTCACAAATCCGAATTAATACTCATAAAGCAAAATAGAATCAACTCAAGCTGGTAATTATTAAACAGAGTCAGAAATTAAATAAGATAATAACAAAAGAATAAATAACTAAAATATTCTTAAAAATATAGTTTGTGCATTTTTGAAGCATTACAAGTAAATGAAGGACAACAACATTAATATATCTGAATTATCAATTAATTAATTCATAACTTTTAAGAAGCAACTTATCAGATATATGAAAGGACATTCCTTCAATTATTCAGTTGTGAAATACTTGATTACCCATAGAATTTATAAATTGATGTTACTGAATTTTTTATCAAATGAAAGTGCTAACTGGTTGAGTTAATCAAAAGTAGTGGAAAAAGAAGAAGTGTTACAAAAAATATTATTTTTGAAAAGCTGCATTAAAGATCCTTAGCTTTTCGATCAATAAATAACTTCTTGATATTAAATTTATGAAAAAATTTATAAAGAAAAAAATCAATTTATGTAGTTTCTTAATTGCTTTAAAACTAGTTATTAAGAAAAAACAATTTTTAGTTGATAAAAATTTTAAAATTATTCTTTTAATACTGTGAATTATTATTTTTGTGTGTGCCATTTTACTAATTTTAAGATAACATCATAATCTATTAATTTAATAGGGTATCTTTGAGTAAAAATCTTTTTTGTCTTTTAAAACTTAGGAAAAAATAATTAACAATCAAACATGTTCTTTCTTCATCAATTTAAATTTTTGTAAATTGAAATTATTTAAACAAAATGAATAAAAACACTTTATTTATTTTGCCAAATAATGATAAAAAAGCGTATTTTAATAAGAAAAAAGTCTAATAATAATAAAATTTATTCTTACAGAAATAATGACAAAAAATTTAAAGAAAGATTTAAAACAATTAATTTTATAAGGAAGTGAAAATATAAATTAATAATTATATTAAATCATTGAATATGCAATTAATTACCCTTAAACCTCAATAACAAAAAGAAAGAAAGAAAGTAAAAAAGTAAATATTAAGTAAAATCATCAATTTTTTGATTTTGATGTAATTACTAATATTTACTTTATTTTGTATTCTGTAAATAAATACATTGATTTTAATGATAAGATCGGTTTAAAAAAGAATCTTGAATATTCATAAAATTATTCGAGCAAGTTATTTAAAAAGGATCAAAATTTAAGGTAAAAAATCACTCATTAATTTAAATATTTGAAATCAATAAATATAAAATTAAAAAAATAGAAAAAATTTTTTTAAATATCAATTCAAATGTTTAAAAATTTTATATATGAAAATAGAATATTACAAAGGGCTAATTTAAAACTTCTTCAAAATAAAAATTTAATCTTAAATTGATAGCTTTTAAATATATGCCTATAAGTAAATAAACCAAAAACTGTTATGATGTATAATGTATTTAAATATCCGTACAATTTACTATTACCGTAGTACCTTTGAACTCGTAACTCGTAATTCGTAAATTACGAACGAGGTTTACGAATTTAGAAAAACCCTTATTTTTTGAGTACCTCGTAATTCGGTCGGGGACGTTTCCAAGTTAATACGGTATATAAATTTATAATTTAAGTAAAAAGAATAAATTTAAAATCATAACATTTTTAAGATATTTTAATGAGTAACTTTGCTAATAAATTGTTATTTTAAAAAGATTTAGTGAGTTAATAAGTTTTTGCATTTATATGTCCATAATACATAATCTAATAATTTTGCTATTCTAAATTCAAAAGAAAATCTTTGAAGCTAAAAAATGAATTTTATTCAGTAAAATTTTTAATTATTTCATTTGTATTAATTATTTTTTATTTATTTTTTAAAAGCAAAAGCAATCAATAATAGAAGAAGTTATTTTTAACAATTTACTTTTTTTTCAAAAATGGATTTAAGTTTTTGTAAAAAATATGGAGTATTTTATTATACATAAATTAGAGTAAAATTTAAATATTACTTTCAATTAGAATTACATCCTGATTTAACCAAATAGATATCATATTTATAAAAAAAACATATTTTTTTCAAATTATGTGATTTGGTTGAAATCATTATAAATAAGTAAATAATATAATTTTTAGATTACATAGAAGCTATAAGAACTTTTTAACTCCTATAACATAGCTAAAACAGCACAATCAAGTTAATTTGAATTTAGAAAAAGAAACATTTTGCCAATAATAATTTTAATCCACTTTATCTTTGGCAACAAGCCAAGACGCATTTCTCAAATTTATCTTTATCAATTATTAATACATAAATGTATAAATTAATAATAAAATTACTAGTTTTCAACAAATAGTAAACAAATTTATGAAGAATCAATAACAAAAAAAAATGTATGACTCCATGAAATTCATGAAGGAGTTAATTTAACTTAGCTCTAAATTGCTTTAAAATATGATTCATATCTTTGATGGTACAATCAAAAAAAATAAAAATAAAATTATGATTAAATTATATTAGCAGCGGATTGAAAAATAGCAAGTAAGATGAATAAAATATAAATCATATAATCATTTTTTTGTAAATAACTAAACAGTAAATAATTTTTATAAAGTATTGATACTGGTTTTGATGAGATAGGGACAAAGCTAATGTCTAAAACTTTAAAAATAAGATAAAAGCATGAATATAAATAAAAAAAATTATATTAATTGTATCAATGATGCAAAGCATTTAGATATGCTAAATAAAAATAAAAGGTCAAACAAATGAACAAAGCATTATGTTCTACTTGCTATTATGGAGTGAAGTAGTTTGACTTTATTAAGCTATATTCATATATTTTAGAGGAATTATTAATTTTCATTCAGCAAATAATTTGATATTTATCTCTTATTTTTAACCTAGAAAAATAACTATTTAACACTTAATTAATTCACTAAAAAATTAATTACCACAAACAAAGTTTTAAATGTAAAAAATTTCCTCCAACCATTAATAGTTCTTTAACTCTTGGGTTACAGTATCTTAATGTAAACATGAAAATTTTAAAATTAATATCATTTAATAATCATATTTTAAAATAAGTAAATAATTTATACTTAAATGTTATTATTAAGTTATGAATGCTGGAAACCTAAAATATCCTAAAAATAAAATTAGGTACTTTATTCATTTTTCACTCAGTAAATTTTAGTATATTATATTTTTTGAGAAATTGCTAGTTAAATTATCTCTAATGAAAAAAAGTAAAATGAGAGATGTTTGTCAAATATATTTTAAATTGTTATTAATTTAATAAATTAGCAAATAAATACTTTAATTAATTAAAAATGTTTTTTTATCATTTTTTAAAATATTAGTTAAAATCAAATAATAAAAAAAAATTTTTTATTCAAAATATTTATATAATTTTTGTTAAATTTTAAGTTTATTTTAAATTTTTAATACTTTTTGCTAATTTTTTAACAATTTACTTTAAAGCAACTTAATAAAATGTCAATAAAAATTGAATAACAGATTATAAAGGAAAAATCTCTAATTACACTGTCAGGAATATATGGTAAAAACACCATCTCTTGCATCTAGAAAAATAATAGATAATAACACTCGAATTTTTCTAAAGATATATGGAGTTTTAGAAGATAATTCACATTGATTGATTGATTGATTTTTTTTCACAAATATGTAATATAAATTATTACAAATTATTTAATAATCATTTCTTTATAATTAGGCCAAAATAGAAGATAATTCACATTTTAATAGAATTTTGTTTTAAATAATTTATATATTTTGCAAAGTAATTCATTTTGAAAGCTAAAATTAGCAATCAAATTAATAGATTGTTTTATATTATTAGCGAAAGCTAAGCTAAAAGAAAAGTAATATAAATTTTACACCTTATAGTAATGAATTAAAACATGTAATGAGTAGAGCAAATTTATTAAATAGATTTAGTACCTAATTTTTTCAAAAAGAATTCTGAGAATTTTAAATATAGGTTAATATATTCTATAAAATATTATTATAAATAGTTAGAAAAGAATAAGAACTTTTTAAATATTTGTAAATTTTTGTAGAAATATTCATCTTCATTCATGATAAAATCAAAAGATTTTGATTGACAGAAGTGTTACAAATTTATAATAGAAAAATTTAAAAAGGCTAAGAGAAAAAAATAAAAAGATAGAAATTGTTCAATAGGTTGAAGTACAAAAAAAATCAAGAATAAAAAGAAATCATTTATAATCTTATTTATTCAATTCGTACACAAAAGTTGCTATTATTTTTTTTTTATTAGTTTTTTATTAGCCTTTATAATTAAAATAATTTATATAAATTATATATAATTAAATACAATAAGTTAGTAGATTGAGATATAGAAACTTATTTGTTATCTAAGCTGCTAAAAATATTTTTAAATATTATATTAAAAAATAAAAAGTCTATTTTTCTTGATCTTGCTTTCTATGATTAAAATCATCTTCAGAAATTTTAATAAAAACTTTATAATTATATATATATTTGTTCTTTTTGTTAATTAGATAATAAAAACGAATAAAAAAAAATTAATCATGTAATTAATATCTCTTAAAAATATTGTTAAATTATTTTTAAAAATGAAAACACTAAGATATTATTTGTTGATCTCTTGTGAGTTTATTTATAAATTTAAGAAAACTGTATAATATTTGTAGCTAAAATAAAAAATAATTATCAGATTTAGAATGAGTAAAAAAAAATATAGTAAAGTTATTTTTAGAAATATCAACATTGACTAGCATATTAACTATTAAATCAATGATTGCACTTATAAAAATTTTAGAAGGTTTTTATATTATTAATTTTAGATAATCGCAATATTTTTAATATTTTTGAAGCCATTACAAAGAAAAATAGCAAGCAATCATTTAGATATCAGAGAAAGCAGGATACAATTAATTACCAAAAATATGTGTAACTTTTATTTGACTCTATCATTCAACATAGAGCTATTTAAAGCTTCTCTATTCAGGATATATCACATTTATCTAAGCCCTTAATAAGATCTCTTAAGAATAACAATTGAGGATTTGCTTACATTCAGAACTTATCAATAAATAACTACATTTGTAAGGAAGAATAGTTAGAATTTTTAAATATTCTTGCTCAACTTCCATACTTAAGCTCATTAGACTGTTAAGGCTTTATATTAGATACAACAGAAAAAGTAAAGGCATTAAATAATGTGTTAAAAAAATTAATTTCAGCTTAAATAAAAATTGATTACTTACCTAAAAACTTTAACTTTGAATTCTAATTTGAGAAATTCAAGCATCTCTAAATATCACTTAGTATTTAGAAATAGTAATTGATAAACGGAAAGTTAGACAATTTTTTTAAATCCCTTTCTTAGTCTTAAAACTTAAAAGTTTTGGATGTTAATTTCTTGAGTCTTATCATAAAAAATAAAATAAAAGCAATAAAAATTGTAATATAAAGCAAACCAATATAAAGAGGATGATAATTAGAAAGATTTCGATGATGAAGCACCTGCAGGAGAATGTGATGAATAATATGAAAATTATGATATATATTGGATAATAAGATTTATGATCCAACTTCATTTTTGACCTCGTTTTTCTCAAATTTTCATGAACACTTAAGAATTGATCAATAAATTATTTTATTTTGAATATACAGTCATACATCTCTTTTATTATGTATTATTTTCACATATATTAAATATTGATGACTTTTTTTTAAATTTGCAAAGTACTTTAATGATCAGTCAGATTTATCAAAATATTTAGTCAAAAATATATTTACTAACAGCTTTTAATGTAAAAATATATTTTAAATTGAAATGTTCACCATAAATTAAATTTCTAAGAATATGTTCAGTTTATCAAATTAACTGGCAAGCTCTTTTTGGTTAAAATTCCATGAATAAAATTAGATTTCTCATTATGAAAGTTATTTTTAATCAATTAAATACCTCTTAATTAAATTAGAGTGAAATAATATATTTCCTTATTTTCTCCCATCTTTACATTAATTTTTGTAAGCTCAAATGAGGTAAATATAATAGCGTCATGTAAATGTTTAAACTAAAATTTTTTACTTAAGGATTTTTAATAATCTAATTTAATACTTAAGTATACATATTAACATTCAAAAAACAATTTTTAATTAATTAATTAATAAGAAAAAGTTAAAAAAATCATCTAAATTACATAAATTCATATAATATTAGTTAATAAATTGATATTAATCCCTTAATAACAATATGATCATGTATTAAACTGATTATTTTGAAATATCTCATAACTCTACTAAACCTTCAAGAATTTCTTTCCAAGAAAATCAGTGTGGAAATAACGAAATGGAATCTTAAAATTAGATGAAAGGTGATTAACAAACATAAGGTGATAATCAATATCATTATAACTATTATAATGATAGCTGTCAAACTATTCAAGAACCAGAGTACTTTTTAGATTTATCTAATCTAAACCCTAACCTAGTTTATTTATGTAATCCAACTATGAGATATCAAGAAGTAGAAAATTATAGTTTAGATAAATAACAACAATATATTTAAGATGCTAACTATCAAAAATGTGAGTCTTTGGGTTGTCAGTAAGAAATGTAATTAAAAGAAAATGTAATTAAGCATGAGCTAAAAATGCATAATTTTAATAGCTAGTCTAGCAGTAATGATAAGAGATACTAGTACCAGAATACCTTTGATAACATAAAAGATTAGACATAAAATAAATATAATGCCTTTGGATAATATTTTTTAGAATTAGAAAACAGTAATATCTCTACTTCTGGAATAAATCATGGCTCGGAAAGCTAAAATAAACCATTTAATCAAATGAATTTAATTTAAGGCAAATAAATTAATGTCCAAAATATACTTAAGAATATAATTTAAGCATTTTTGAGGTACTTTAAAACAATGAAGGAAGATAAAATAACAACATAATTGTCAAAATATCAATTTTAAAATTTAAGAAAGTAGTTAGTAAAGTATATGAAAAGCCACTCTTTTAACTATTCAGTGGTAAAGTATTTAACAACTCATAAGTTTTATAAATTGGCGCTTCTCAATTTTTTATAGAATGAAAGTATGAATTGGTTAAGAAGATCTAAAGTAGTAAATAAGCATAATGTAGAGGAAAAAATTTTGTTATTAAAAAATTGTATAAGAGATCCAAAGCATTTTGATGAGTTAATAATTCATTGACTTAAATAATATTATGATGAATAATTGATTAAGAATGAAGATTAAATAGTTTTTTTGTTTATTTAAATAATGATTGTCTATTAATTATTGTTTTGATTTTATGATTTTCACATCTGTATTGACAACATAAACTTTATTATAATATAAAATTTTCTTAAATCATAATTATTTATTTGTAACATAATCAAAAAGCTTAAATATTTATATATAATTAGTTAAGCAAGGTTTTTCTTTATCATTGGTATTTATAATCCTGACTCTATCCACTCTTAATCTAATTTCAAATGAATTTATTATCTTAAATATCTAATATTAGTTTACAACTTACATTTTCACAATTACTTTTTTAAACAGTATGTCCTATAAAGACAAAAAAAGCTGTAAATAGAGAAAAAAATACAAAAATATGTTTATGAACACATCTTAATAATTTTAAAATTGTTTGTTTTTTAAAAAAATAAAATTCATCTTAAATGTTTTTATTATTTTGAAAAATATTTTTTTTAGTTATAAACTTCCTCTGACTCTAGCTATCTATCACTAGATAAAGAAATTTCAAATAATGCTTGGAGATCTCATAGAGCGAAAGTGTTTTAAAATTATTCAACTGAATTTATTTGATGCTTCCTAAAGATATATGCAATTACTAGCTCAAGTTAATACACCTTTAAAATTAACTTTACTTTGGTAAATTCATATTTTTATAGGAAAAATGTAAAATAGAAAGAATATTAAAGAAAAAATATTGCTTTTATAAATGTGTAAGCAATTAAAATCTAAATCATTTCCAAAAATATGAATTTTATATTAATCAAAATATATTTCTTATGTTTTCAATAAATATTTGATTGGTGAAAGATTTTTTAAAAATTTAATTTAATAACCCAGTTTGTTTTATCAAAAAAAATTAATTAACTATTCATAATTTATTAGACAGAATGATAATAAAAAAGAAAAGAAATTATATATTCTGATTGGTAATATATAAATAAATAGCTTTTTACTCCAAATTAGAAATTTGAAAAACAATATTTGATATCAGAAATTTTTTTATTATAAAGATATATATACTGCTAAATATTATTTTAAACTCTCATAATTGAATATTTAGAATAGTTCTTCAAGTAAATAAGAATAAAAATACTTTATAATAATTTACTATTTTAGTTTGGGTAGCTCAAATAATAATCATTTACTAATATTTTCAATAGTGATTTTTTGTAATATTTTTGGCTTAAACATTTTAAAATAATCAAGAAAAGAAGGTTAAAAAGTGTTAACATTCATTTAATTTGCCTAGGTAAATTAACTGAAAGTAAAGCTAAATTAGTTTAGATAAATAAATATTTGCTTTATATTTCATTTTAAGATCAGAATTTCTCATGTTCTAAATTAATAAATTACAAAAACATTAGCTTATTTTTGAAGAATTTAGCCCACTCTATTATGATCTTCATTTTGATCCAAATAAATCAATTAAAAAGAAAGATGAATTTGATTATGTAATTCAGTAAATATATATTTTTTTAAAATTCAACTTTATTAGTTCATAAATTTCTGAAAATTCACAAGTAAAATTAAAAATAGTTCCTTAAAATGAAGGTAATTATGCTCTCTTTAAAAAGATTTATTTTTTTATTGAGATGTTTATGAGTTGATTTAAATTATGAATAAAATACTATTTATTCAAATATTTAAAAACTGTTAAATTTATCTTATCCTCAAACAAATTTAAATTTTTTGTAAACATTTTTAATTATTTTTCATATTTATATTTTCTTTCTCAATTTTAATAAATTCAAAATAATTTAAATGATTTTTAATCTTAATTAAACTATAAAATGTATTTATTATTAAGTAAAATATCTTTGCATTTTATGTGAATAAAAATGGTAAAAGGATATCAATTTAAAAGTAGTAATTGATATTATAATTAAAGTTTTGAATAATTTACATAAATGAAAATGAAAAAAGAAGAAACTTAGATTTTTTTAATTTTAATTATTTGAACAATTTTGTATTCATTTTAATTTCAAAATCTTTTCTCCAGGATAATCTTTAAACTTCAAAATACAATCAATTATAAATATTAAATATTAGTGTTAGGAGTCCAATTTTTTTGGAAATAGAAAACAACAAAAAATTAACATATTAATTTAAAATAAACAATTTTTTAATTTGCTTAGATGAATATATCAAAGCTTATTAGTAATTAAGTAATATCTTGCCTAGTAAAATGAAGTAAAAATAAATAAATTTAACTATCTTTTTTTAATTCTTTTTGATTTTTCTTAATATAATACTCTCAAATAAGAGTAGAATATACAATTAATTAATCTGTCTTATTTCATTAACTAATTAAAAATGTGTGTTTAGTTTCGCTATTCGGATTTATTTTCTTTAAATTTTGATGGCTTTGATAAACTACCTCAATAATTTTGTTCTTATTATAAAAAAACTATTTAGAAGTATGACCTCAATTAAAATTATTATAAAAATAGTTATGATGGTATCAACTTTTAGTTTTAAATCAGAAATAAAAACTTTTCATCATATTGATAAGCTACTATAAGCTGAAAATTCAACTTGGTATCTTTTAATCTGTAATAAAAAAAAGCAGAAAGCAAGTATTGTAATTACATCAATATAAGCAAAAACTATCAAAAATGAAATAGAATTGCTTTAATGAGAATATTATGGTCTTTAACAAAAATAATTTTTTTGATATATCTAGTTATTCTACTAATCTTTAAGAATCCTTCGATGAAGTATATAGCTATCAAGATAACTAAATGTAGCTGAACAACTATTCAAAAAGTTAAATTCATGCAATCAATTATAATGATAATAATAATTATTGCTAAATTATTTACGAGCCTGAGTACTTTTTAAATATCTCTAATTTTAACAAAAATGATAATAGTAATTAAGTTATTAGGAATTGTGACAAATCAGATAATGAAAAGGTCATCTTTTAGTAAAATGGTGAGATTCACTTCGATTATAGTTAAGGACATGAAATGCCTAAGTATTGCAGTAAATAAGAATAGTTAAGTATGACTAATATGAGATACTAGTAGTAAATTAATAGCAATAATTTTAATGGCTATGAAAACACTAATAATTAATATTAATAATTATGCTTATGCCAAAATTTCAATGAGGACTAAAATTAAATTAAGTAAAATTAACATAGTTTTTGCGATTTAAATTTTTAAGAAAAAGAAAACTATGGTAATTCTCCTTTCAAAAATTAGCAGAATTAATATTCATAAAAAAAAATAGAATCAGTCCAAGCTGGTAATGATTAAGCTGAGTCCGAAATTAAATAAAATAATAACAAAAGAATAAATAACTAAAATATTCTTAAAAATATAGTTTGTGCATTTTTGAAGCATTGCAAGTAAATGAAGGAAAACAACACTAATATATCTGAATTATCAATTAATTCATTCATATCTTTTAGGAAGCAACTTATCAGATATATGAAAGGACATTCCTTCAATTATTCTGTTGTGAAATACTTAATAACCCATAAAATTTATAAATTGATGCTGCTGAATTTTTTATCAAATGAAAGTGCTAACTGGTTGAATAAATCAAAAGTAGTAGAAAAGGAAGAAGTGTTACAAAAAATATTATTTTTGAAGGGCTGTATTAAAGACCCTTAGCTTTTCGATCAATATATTATTTCTTGATTTTAAATTTCTGAAAAATTATATAGAAAAAAATTAATTTGTGTAGTTCGTTAATGATTTAAAACTAATTAATAAGAAAAAATAATTTTTAGTTGATAAAAAATTTAAAATTATTATTGTAATACTGTGATTATTATTTTTGCTTGTGCCATTTTATTAATTTTAAGATAACATCATAATCTATTAATTTGATAGGGTATCTTTGAGTAAAAAGCTTTCTTAGCTTTTCAAATTTTGGAAAAAATAATTAACAATTAAATATACTCTTCGATCAATTTAAATCTTTGTAAATTGTAATTATTTAAACATAATCAATAAAAAAAACTTTACTCATTTTGCCAAATAATGATAAAATAAACGAATTTTAATTAAAAAAAAGTGTAATAATAATAGTATTTATCAGAGAGACAGTTAAAATGTCTAAAAATTTAAAGAAAGAACAATTAAAGTTAAATCCAAATTATAAATTTGAATTTTTACCTGGAAAAAAATATTTTTATTTAACTTAAAACGTGTAAAATAATTTATTTTTGTTCGGAAGTGAAAATATAAATTAAAAAATAAATATATTAAGTCCTTCAATATGCAATTAATTACCCTCATACCTCATTTGCTCAAAGAAAGAATGTTAAAAAAGTAAATATTAAATAAGATCATAAATTTTGTTGATTTAGGTGTAATATTATTTTATCTAATATTTACTTTATTTCAGGTTCTATAAATAAATATATTGGTTTTATTGGTAAAATCAGTTTAAAAAAGAATCTTGAATATTCATCAAATTATCCGTCCGAGCAAGTTAATTTAAAAGGATCAAAACAGTTTTAGGTAAAAAATCACATATTAATTTAAATAAATTTTGTAAATTATTTAAAGCATATAAAAAAAATAATTGATTCATGCATGCATGCGTTCATTTGTTAATTATTTGAAATCAATAAATCTATACAATTAAAAAAATAGAACAAATATTATATTTCTCATTAATAGCGAGTATTGCAAAGGGTTAATTTAAAACTTCCTCAAATGACAAATTTAATATAAAATTGCCAGCTTTTAAATATACCTATTTGTAAATAGTTTTTTTTTAAATTCAATTCTGTTATGATGCATGATGTATGTAAATATTGGTACCTTTTGTTATCATATAAATTTATAATTTAAGTAAAATGAATGAATATCTAAAATTATGTCATTTTTAAGATATTTTAAAGATTCATTTTGCTAATAAACTGTTATATTATGAGGGTTAAGTGAGTTAATAAATTAATGGATTCATATGTCCACTACAATAAATTGTCTAATAATTTTGCAATTAATTCAAAAGAAAATCTTTGAAGCTAATACATGAATTTAAATTAGTGAATTTTTAAATTTTTTTTGGTTTGAATGAATTATTTTTCATTTAATTTTTAAAAGTAAAAGCAATCAGATAAGAAACTATTTGTACCAATCTACTTTTATATTAAAAAATGGATAAGTATTTGTAAAAAATATGGATTATTTTATTGAATTTAAATTAGAGTAAAATTAAAATATTACTTTTAGTTAGAGTTACATCCAGATTTAACCAAAATAATATCATATTTTTTAAAAAAACATATACCTTTCAAATTATGTGATTGGTTTGAAAATAGTATCATTAATAATAAGTTAATAAGAAAATTCTTAGATTACATAGAAGCCATAATAATTTTTAGACTCCTATAACATAGCTAAAATAGCACATCCAAGTTGATTCAAATACAGAGAAATATAAATTTTGCCAATAATAATTTTAATTAAGTTTATCTTTGGCAAAATAATAAGCCAAGTAACATTTCTCAAATTTATCATTATAAATGTTAAATACATAAATGCCTAAATTTACAAGTAGTTTTCAATAAATAGTAAGCAAATTTATGAAGAACCAATAACAAAATAAAAATTTATAACTCCATGAAATACATGAAGGAGTTAATTTAGCTTCGCTCTAAATTTCTTTAGAATATAATACATATATTTGAACCTTAAAAAAAAAAAAATTATAAATGAATTATCAGGAAAGCAGATTAAAAAATAGTTAGTAAGATGAATAAAATATGAATCACTAAATCCTTCTTTTGTAAATAACTTAGCAGTAAATAGATTTTATGAATTATTAAGAAGCTGATGTCTAAAACATTAAAAACTAATATAAAGGAATATAAGTAAGAAAAATTATATAAATTGTATTGATGATGCATAGCATTTGAGATGCTAAATGAAAATAAAAGCTCAAAAATATGAATAAAGCAATAGGTTCTACATACTTTTGTGGATTGAAGTGGCTTTACTTTATTAAGCTATATTCCTATATTTTAGAGGAATTCTTAATTTTCATTCAGCAAATAATTTGATATCTACATCATTCTTTTAACCTAGAACAATAACTATTTAACACTTAACTCTCTTAAAAATTAATTACCGCTAGCCAAGTTTTAAATGTGAAAATGTAGTTTTATCTTAATTTAATGAGTAGATAATTTTTCTTATTTAATAAATCACTTTTATTAAATAAAACACTTTATTAAATTAATTTTTATCTTATTAAACTTAAAATCAAATATTCATTTATACTAGGGTTTAAAAATATTTAATTTTATTTAAAATTAATTTATAATAAATTAAAGTTTATATTAAAAAAATAATTAAACACCTCACTTCATCTACCCTCTAAAATTCCTATAAACAACAATTTAATAATATTTGTATTTTTTAAAATTTTGAACTTTAAATAAAATAATATTAAACAAAAATTATTCTATAAAAATCAAATAAATAGCTAGCAACCAAAAAAAAATTAATTTTTAGATAGCTTATAAAAAATGCCTCTTTTAGTTACATTGAAGAGAATTAAAATCTAATAATCTTTAAAATTGAGAAGTAGGCAATAATAGCACTACGATAAAGGTAATTTTATATTGCCAAAAAAAGGGATGTATAAAAGAAATTAAGGTTGCTTAATGTATACAAAGCAAGCTGGCCATATTTTAGAAGTCAAAGAGCTGTCTTACTTTAGCGGGTACTAGTTATAATTAGAATAATTATTAAATGTGTTTATGGTGTTCTCATTGAGTGTGTGATCTAAACATAATTTTTTGTCTATTTGTAAATTACAGCTTTTGATAATCAGATAATGCTTTGAATAATTAATATTAGAAGACCTTTCATATTTTAATAGAATTGTATTTTAAATAAATTATATATTTTGTAAAGTAATTCTTTTTGAAAACTAAAATAAGCAAAAAAATTAATAGATTGTTTGTTTTAAATTATTAGCGAAAGCTAAGGTAAAAGAAAATTAATTTACATTTTACACCTTATAGTTATGAATTAAATAACAGGTAAAGAGTAGAGCAAATATTAATTAGATTTAGCCCCTATTTTTTTAAAAAGATTTCTGAGGAGAATTTTAAAATATAGGTTAATATATTCTATAGAATATAATTATAAATAGCTAGAAAAGAATAAGAACTTTTTAAATATGCGTAGGTTTTTGTAAAATATTCATTCATCTTCATTCATGTTAAAATCTAAACATAGAAGTATAGAAGTGTTACAAATTTATATTAGATAAATTTAAAAAGGCAAAGAGGAAAAAAATAAAAAGACAAAAATGGTTAAATAGATTGAAATAAAAAAAATCTTGAATAAAAAGAAAACATTTACAATCTTATTTATTAAATTCTTACACAAAAGTTACTATTATTTATTTAGTTTTTTATTAGCCTTTATAATTAAAATAATTTAAATAAATTGTTACGCCAAAAGATAATTAGTTAGAAGGTTGTGATATAGGGAATTATTTGTTTTTTAAGCTGCAAAAAAAAAGTAGTAGATTTTTAATTATTTATTGTAAATATTAAAAAATAAATAGTCGATTTTTCTTGATCTTGCTTTCTATGATTTAAATTATCTTTACTGATTTTGATAAAGACTTTTTATATATTTGTTCTTTTTGTTAATTAGATATTAAAAATGAACAAACAAAAATTTATTCATGTAAATAATATCTCTTAAAAATATTGTTAAATTACTTTTAAGAATGAAAACATAAAGGTATTATTGTAGATTTGTTGTGTGTTTATTTAAAAATATAAGAAAATTAACTAAAATAAAAAAATGAATATCATAATTAGTATAATTAAGAAAAAATATATAGTCAATTTATTTTTAAAAATATTAAGATTAACTAAAATATTAACTATTAAATGAATTATTTGCATTCATATTATTCTTTGAATGTGTTTAATTTATAGATTTTAGATAATTGCAATATTTTTGAAGACAAAACAAAGAAAATAGCAATTGATAAGTAATTAAAATGCTTCAACATCAAATATATTTAAAATTTTTTTGAGTTAAAAAGTTGACAATTTTATGAGAAAAAAAAAGTGGAAATAAATATATGAATAAATAACATCCCTTTTTATTTATTATTAAAACTAAATATATATTATATATTTTTCACTTTAAACGAATTTTTTAGTTAAAAAAATTTATTTCCTTATGTATTAATATGGAAGGAATTCAATTACTTTAAACAATGATCTTCCATTCTTCTTCTTTCAAAATTAATAAAAAATGATCTCAATAAATTTTTAAATATTTACTCATGTTTATTTTCACACTAATTATTCAGATTCAATAACTAGAGTTTTTAGGTAAGCTATTATATACTTCAAATAAAAGCTAATTTATGTTGAAGAAATAAAGAAAAGCAGAAAGCAAACTTTAATTTAAACAAAAAATAGACTAAAAATGAATTAAAACTTCTTCGTTACGAATGATAAATCTGATTCTTTTGATTTATCCTAAAATTCATCTTGGAATTAGAATCAACTATAAGAAGTAAATTGCTATATTAGTAGCTAAATATAGTTGATAAGTTATATGAGTGATGAAACCAACTTAATTGATGATAATCAGTATAATAATGATACTTAGAATTATAATTGTAATAATTAAGTTGTTTACGAGCCAGAATACTTTTTAAATATTTGCAGTTAAATTAAAGATGAGAGTAACATTTCAATTGATGAGAAAAAATATTCTGAATTGGATTCTTAATAGTAAAAATTTCAAGAGAGTTTCTTCAACATGGCAAATAATATTTCAAAACCTCAGTCCTATCATCAAGAGGTTTATCAAAATAAAAATAGTTAATAAGAATAATTTATAGATATGTCCTATGGTTATGAAATCATAAATAAATAGAGTTAATAGAAATTTATATAATTATAAAATATCATCTAGAGCAAACATTTTCTAGAAAAATAAAATGAAAAGAACTCTTAGTTTTAAAAAAAACCTACTGAATAAATATAAAATAACTTATCTTAAACATAGGAAGTAGATACTATAGAGAATTTTTAAAATGAAAGTAAAAAAATATATTTTTAAAATATTCTGAAAAATATAATATCTGCATTTATGAAGCACTTTAAACATATGAAGGACAACAAAATAATACCTGAAATATCAATCAATCAATTTTAAAACTTTAGAAAGCAACTTGTGAGATATATGAAAAAGCATTCCTTTAACTACTCGGTTGTAAAGTACTTAATTACTCATAAAATTTACAAGTTATTACTTCTTAATTTTTTATAGAATGAAAGCGCTGATTGGCTGAATAAATCTAAAGTAGTGGAAAAGGAAGAAGTAATTTAAAAAATCTTATTTTTAAAAAATTGCATAAGAGATCCAAAGCTTTTTGATCAGCATGATTTTTCTTGATTTTTAAATTATTTAATTAATAAAGGGTGGGAAATTATGTGAGTAGTTTTTGTATTGAGTAAAATATGAAGTAAAAGTGAATTAAAAGTGATTAAAATTGAAATGTTATGAAACATCTATTTTTTACATGTTTTGTACCTATTATTTTAATTTAAAAAATATTTATTTTTAATTTTTATATTTCAGGTATTTGATTATATTATTAAAATACACATCCATAAATATTTTTATTTAGTTGTTTCTAATTAACTACACAAATTTCTTAACATGATGTTTATGTGTTGATATTTTACTCTCAAAAATATATTTAATAAAATATTTAGTTATAAATATAAAAAATACTAAGTAAAGTAATCCTTTCATTAATCATACTGGCATATTTTAATCTGATTATAATCATTAAATGAAAATAAATATATATTAGATTATTTAATTCAATATTTTATATCATATTTCATATTAACAGGTACAAGTAACCTTTATATTATAAATCTTAGAAGTTGTTTTTCTTTTAAAAATGTTTGATAATAGCATAAAAATATTTGAGAATATTATGAAAATTACTTTTTATTAGTATGTATTCTATTACATTTATTTAAATTTTTATTGATTAATTATCATATGAATATTAGAATTGTCTTTTTAAAAATATATGGAAGGGCTAATAAATTATTTAATGGAACTATATTTAAATTATTAAATAAACCGAAATTGATTGATTATAACTATTTATAATTCTAAATGATAAATGCATTAAAATCTTTTAAATAAAATTAATTTATTTGATAATTATATTTACACTGAAACACTTTTGTACCATTAATCAATTATATTCTTTATTAATTAATTTACTCATTTGTGATGGAATGTTTTTGCATACAAATCAAAAAAATAATCAATTCATGCTTATTTTTAACAAAAAAAATCTTTTACAAATCTTGTTAATTATTAAATTTTTCTGGTTGTTATTTAAAAAATATAAAATTATAATTTCATTTGAATAATTAATTAAATAAATTTGGTTGGGATAAAACATGTTTGATTTATGCAACAAAATTATATTTTTTATAAAAAAAGCAATAAAAGGTGTAGCTATTTTAAGGTACTTATGCCTATTATCTAAATTAAAGCAAAATAGCTTGGCGATAGCTAAATTCTGCCATAATTTTTATAGTTTAGAATCATTGAATTCATTTTAGTAGGCATGAAATTTTTCAATATCAAAATATTTTTTAAATTAAAATACTTTCACAGTAAAAATTACATATAAATTTGCCCATTTTTAGATATTTAATGAGTCAGAATCCATCTTGAACTCATAAAAATTCAATCAAGGTGTTTATTTCATTATTTGGTTAAACTTCAGATACTTAGGTTAAAGCATTTTTTAATTGGCTACAAAAATTTTAAACACTTTAAGCATTTTTAAATTCAATAATAAGATAACTAAAGCAAGACAAATTAATAAGTAAATCCTTTTAAAATAATGATCAAACTAACATTAAAAAATGAAAAATATAAGTTAATGCTGAAAATTAAATAAGGTCATTCCTATTTATATCAAAAAGAGATCATCTTTCACTGTAATAATCACTTAAATTGATTTAAATAAATTCAGAAAATTATATTTACTCTTAACGTATAATATATAAAAATGTAGTTTAAAAAATAAAAAATGCATAAATAACTCAAAAATTATAACTAACACCAAACATAAAAATCATTCATCATCAAATTAAAATTTTAGAATATATTTATATGTTTACTTAGTGAGGTTTATTAAATAAACCTATTATTTTAGTTATTGTTGAAGGAAATAAATATTAATAATTAAATTTTTTACTACTTGAATTATTGTAAAAAAAAAACAGGTTGCTTTCTATAAATTTTCAAAATATAATTTTTTTATAAATTTTATTAATGAAAAATGAATATTATTTAATCTGTAATAAGTATGAAATCTAAAATATCAAATTTTAATTTGAAAACAAAAGAGGTACTAAAAAATATAAGAAATTAAATTTGATCAGAAAATAAAAAATATATATCATCAATTAATTAAAATTAAAGCAATAACAAAATCAAAACAAATTACAAAAGTCTGATAATGCAAATAAT